>VCCN01003230.1:9331845-9357211 GCA_006491835.1 Architeuthis dux
ATGATGATGACATTATAAAAATATATATTTATTTGTATAAATATCTTTATTTATTATAATGAAATAATATTTATTCATTAGAATGAAATAATGATATGAAATACATTTTCGTTACTATTTAAGACTTGTCAATTTAGTCAGTAAGACATCCTCCATGCAATCAATTAGTCGTGAGTTCAAATCACGGTAGACGAATGTGAATTTTACATATCGGTTTACACCCCTAATTTTGGTGAGGATTGTTCTAGTTCTTGTAACTTGAAAACAAAGTCAACTCCAGACTTTGTACTGGAGTTTGACAACAGAGAATTAGGTTTTAATTAAATGTTAATTATTATCTTTAGCTGTATGTTGGGGAATGTGCCATTTTTGTTGTTGCAGGCGATAGGTTGACAGCATTGGTCGTAAAAGACGCATGCGCCAGTTTTCCTTTTCTCTCTTGAGAACTCCTTTCGCGCACTAATTGGATTCATCTACGACCTTGGCATTTAACAATGGACTCTTCATATAAACTGAAGAATTCCAGAAGCGTGTCTTTTTATCCCCTCCATCATGAATATCACCAATTAGAATAATAATCAAGGCGAACGGTATTTATAGCCTTGTTAAGAATGGAGAGGAGTTTAACGCTGTGGAGCTTTGAAATCCTGGGTTAAGCGAGTTCTCGTAACTTGAAAATAAGTCAACACCAGACTTTGTACTAGAGTTTGACAAAAAAATTGAAAGAATTAGGTTTTAGTTAAATGTTCATTATTATCTTTAGCTGTGTGTCAGGGAATGTGCTTTTTTTGTTGTTGCAGGCGATAAGTTGACAGCATTTGTCGTAAAAGAGTAATTGCGCATGCGTCGGTTTTCTTTTTCTCTCTTGATAACTCCTTTCTTTCACTAATTGGATTAACCGTTCCCAAGAACTAAGAACATTGAAATGACCACGGACTTGATACAAATTTGACATCCATTGACAAAAAACAAAATACTCAAACACAAATTAAAAAAAACAAACAGGTATGGTTAGTCACACAATAGAAACCGTCACGTAACCAATGTCTTTTGGCGGCATGCCGTGTGGGGGCGGTGATCTATTGAAAAATTGGAAAAAAAAGGGGGTGATCAATGAATAAATTACTTCTCTCAGCTTTTCGGCCCTGGTCACTAAAAAAGTTCAAATTTAAAAAAAAAGCAAGCGTGAACGCTGCCGGACACAAACTAGGGGACCAATTTAGCATAAACTTACATTGTAAATCCGCCCCCTACTGAAAACCTATTTTGGGGGGAATTTTCAAAAAACAAAAAAAACCCATATTTTTCTAGACATAATAAGGAGTAAATGTTAAAACCTTTAGCTCTCTAGTTCCATTGGTACGGCCTGTACGCGTGATACATAGATAACCAGCCAGCCCGACTCACTTGAAAACTGAAGAAACCTATGTTGACAGTTTTTGTGACAGTTTTGGTTGACGGTTTCTAATACTTCCGTTTCTAGATAAATGGAAGAAAATCGTTTATTCTTCAAATGAAGTTTTCTGAGGAGGAACTTTCCCAGAGCCGTGTATTATGGCGCACTGTAGAGAACCTTTTTTCTTGCGGCGCACCGAGGCGCAGAGTGGCTGAACGGAGGTGCCGAGTGGCTGAACGGTGGTGTGGAGTGCCGGAATAGTTACAGTGCAAGTCGCTGGGGAACAACTGGGACTGATACACAAAGACACGGATAATCTTATGAATTAAAAGCCCATGTCGCTTTCTTGTAGTTTGTTTGTTTCTATTGATTTTTGTCACGCTAACGCAAACTGGAAGAGAGAATGGGATAACCTACTGTGTCTCTGCGTTCACATCTACATCACTACTACTGCTGCTATATCAGTAGTATCAACGAAAACAATCCCTGTAAATGAATACATTCCTGATTTTTCCGAAGAACCATGATGTTTTTCTCATATTCAAAAGAAATTTATTTTTACCCAATTCTGATGACTTATTGTTTTAACATTATTAAAAAAAACAATCCTGATGGCTTATTGTTTTAAAATTATTTAAAAAAAACAATCCTGATAACCTATTGTTTTAATATTATTAAAAAACAATTCTGATGACATTTCCTATAGTTTTGATAAGGGTCATTAATATTCAAATGGTTCTTCGGACAATTGAACTCCTTCTTGTTATTTGTGTTGTAAATGTGTGTTGAGAAAATCAAAATGTCGACTAAATGCATTAGCCAGACAAGTGCGGATTTCAACCCGATGTGGCTTCCACTTCACAACAAATCCAAACCCGACAAGACAATGACACAGAATAATAGACCTATCCCGAGTCTCGATTTCAACTAGATATCCTTGATTCCCAACGCGCATGGTTGTTTGGAAAATACACGATTTATCTTTGACTACAGTAATGTCGATTTCGTTGGGACTATGTCCCAACGAAATCGACATTACTGTAGATTCTGACGCAGATTCTGACTCAGGATTCTGCTTTACCTGTATTAAAGCGTTCAACACAACATGACAAAAGGCGAAGTTGCTTTCACTGAGACAGGTTTCCAGAAGCATTGGCAAACGTCAAAGGAATCCACAAACATGAATCGTCAGAGTGTCACAGAGAAGCTATTGCTCAAGTTGTCATTAAGACACTATCAAATGATTGTAACGATGGTGCTGTTTTGGGAGCGAGTATTGAAAGGAAAAGAGAGCTCAATGTTGACGATGCAACACTACCTCGCAAAAGAAGGCTGCCACGAAGGCTTGATGGCGAAAATACAGAAACCCGTCAAAATGATCGCCAGCTCTACTTTCAGGAACTTGATACAGAGAGAAATTGTGTTAAACGGAGATTAGGCCAGCCGGATTTATGAAAATACGTCTTTCTACAGGAGATGTTCCTGAAAGCAAGCAGTAATCAGCCATGGGGAAACGAGTTAAGAGATATCTGCTCCATCTATAGTGATGATATCGACAAATATAGACTTGAGGCACAACTGCCCCTTTTGCTTCCAATCGCAGGGGTCTGTAAATTTGAATTGACACAATTCACTATCTATGATCATGTTTCAGAGACTTGACTAATCAAGAAAAGTTGCAATGTCGGAGGTGATTAAAGTTGCAAAGATTCTCCTTGTATTGCCAGCAACCGATGCTGTCAGTGGGAGATCTTTCTCCGCCATGAAATGAGTAAAAACATACTTGAGGTCTACGACAACAAATAGCAGAATGAACCATCTAATGATGCTTCATGTACAGAAAGAAAGAGTTGACGCTATAAGTTTGATTGACGTTGCAAACGAATTTGTTGAGTAGGTAGTAGAAAGCAGATTTTAGGACAACTTACAAAGAGAGATTTGAGTAAGAAAATAAATGTAGCGCATAAGGCAAGCAAGCATAGGTCACAGAAGAACAATTTAAAGAAAAGAGCAATGTTTGCGTTTTACGGTCAGGTGAATTCCTTTCTAATGTTTTAATCTCTAATTTTTGAATCGAAGTGTCTTTGCTGAAGTGAATTGCACGGAGAAAGTAAAACTAAAAGAAATTGCTGTAAATGAATATGAAAAACTCAATTATAATTTTTCAGTCAATATGATTAATAAAAAAAAACGTCTGTGGATGACTTGAAAAATACATTGATTTCTGACAGTTTTCGAAGCTCTATTTTCAAAGATTCCCTGAGTAGCCTTTTGTTCATAATTATCTTCATCTATTAGATATCAAAATATCATCATATATCGATAAATTAAATAGTGCACTTTTTACAACAGGGGTGTTTTCCAGCCATCTAAAGGGCGTGGTCTAAAACAATTTCGCTCGCAGACCCCCAATATGAATTTTGTCCTGGTTCTAGGAAATGTTTTGCTCTTTTTTCGTTAACAATAAATACATTTATATTAAAATATAGATTTGTATATTTTAACCATACGTTGATAATCCCGACATTTTTGACGGGTACTATGCTAGTATATGAATAAATATGTACTTAGTGTATGTTGTATTAGAAACCATCAACCAAAACTGACACCCAAACAGTCAAAATAGGTTTCTTCAGTTTTCAAGTCGGTCCGGCTGGCTGGCTATGTATGTATCACGTGTACAGACCACACCAATGGAGCTAGGGGGCTGAAAGTTTTAACATTTACTCCTTATTATGTCCAGAAAAAAATCTTTTTTAAATCCACACCCACCAAAACATTTACAATGTAAGTTTATGCGAAATTGATCCCAAGTTTGTGACCGCTTGTTTTTTGAAAATTTGGACGTTTTAGTGAACTAACAAAGGGTGAGAGAAGTAACTTATTCATTGATCACCCGTTTTTTTAATTGATCACCCCCAATTTATTTTAGGTGTTCATAAACCTGGGCAAGGTCGGATACCTCAACTATTTTATAATAATAGATGTCTTTCCTCACCGAACAACCAACACCTTGTCCTTAACTCTTTCCCATGAACAAGACTAGACAACGAATTGTAATTATCCGCTCAAGCAAAAAATAATTGTTTGCATAATTCTTTCGCCCACATTGAACCTTTGGTGCCTTCGAATAATTGAACCAAAAAAACATTACGAAGCAATAAATATTCTTCCTCTTTATGTGCCATGTCCCTTCAGGACGTGGGTGATAATGGCTCTTCACAGCTTCCATTCCCTTGTCTGAAGGAATTACGTAGCAATAAATATCAAAGAGGAAATACAAAAAGCCGAAAAGAAAAGAAGATTATGGTGATTGTAAAAAACGTTTGCTTTTCGTTCTGTCAATCGACATACGTGTCAAATCAGATAATTGTGTTTCGTAGCGTGCCTGGGATGCATCCAGGATTCTGAGCATGGAGGATGAGGGGACAGTCCAAAGGGGGAAAAGTATTTCCATAAATAAATACGTGAAAAAGAAAAAACAAATTTCAAACATCAAAAACAAGAAAGTAATATACTGTCTATAGTTTTAAGAAGGGTCATTAACAATCAAATAGTATTTTTCGGACGATTGAATTCCTGTTGTTTGTGTTGTTAACATGAGGTTTCGGCCGATCCATTCTACGGCCTTCTTCAGGTGTACTACAGGAATGTGATGGTGGTAAACAAATTACTCAAAGATGGAAAGGAAAAGAAACACCCGAATCCTACGTTATAAGTGTTAGGCTTGTTGATTGTGCTTTTCCCGAAAATACTTCCTGGATCTACACTTGCAATAATTGAAGCTAAATAAATTACGAAGTAAAAAAATCATTAAGCAATGCATATCAAGGACGAAATGGCTACCGAAATGCAAGAAGCAGAAAATCAAAAGTAAATAATGCCTCTGTGTAAACAATGGGTGCTAGTAAAACTAGATATTTATAGCCAACCTGGGAATAAATATTTGTTGAACAAAGCTAACTTAAAACACTTTGGTTGATGGAGCACCTCGGGCATGTGTAAGTTGCTATTATATGGCCAAATCGCGTTGGATACACCGGTTCTAGTATGATCATCGAGGTTAAGCAAGCTTGATCATTACCTAGATGGGAATACGAGGTGTCGTATGCAGCAACACGACCTATGCGCTGCCTCCAATTAACGAAACACCTTGCCAAGCTAGGACCGGAGTGTGCACCCGGTCCTTTCTCAGGTACATTCTGAGACATGACAGCTTTGCTCGTAGCGATCATCAAGTCACTATTAATAGCTGACGGCACCAAAACTGCTTTCCATTGCCTGAAGAGTGGAAGTTGGTGTCTCTTAGGGGGAGGGGTCGTCTGAAACTGTGTGTCTATAGATTTCGCTTTCTGACTAATATGTTTCTTTCTGTGTATGTCTCTCTTGTGTGTGTATGTGTACCCTGTCTCTGTGTGTGTGTGTTAGTTTTCCTATGTGTGATTTTTATGTATAGTTTTGTGCGTGAATATATGCTATTTAAAGTGTATATGTGAACGTATGTTATTTAAAGTGTATGCACACGTGTGTATATGTGTGCATTGCGTTTTCTTGTGTATATTTGTTATTTGTGTGTACTTACGTGTATATGTTTGTATACGGGGGTATTATGTGCATGAGTGTATGTGTAAGTGCTATTTGTGCGTTCATACACACGTATTTCATTACGTACCAGTGGTCGGGGAGAAGAGGGAGGTGAGATCTCTGACCTTCATACGAGTATCAGGGAAAACTGGGCTGGGTGTTTTTTTATTTTTTTTAGACATTTTTTATAGATCGTAGAAGTCCCGTGAGTAACTGGAAGTCCAGAAACCCATCACTACGCATGACTGGATGGTAATACAAATGTTCTGTACTTAAACCCCAGCCGGAGACAGATGAATTCGTCGAAATCGAAGTCGAACTACCGAAAATGTCAATCATTAGTGTTTGAACAAGCGTTCATTATGCCCCCCACCCACCGAGACAGGAGTTAGCTTTACCATACCCCTGTCACCAAGGTTAATTGACGAAAGGCCAAAAGGCCTAAGTCGCGAGATAAGAAAGAATCTTTTCACAAACAAATGTTACACACGTCGACGTCAATAGACAAGGTAAGAGATTTTGCTCCTTCTTTTCGTCCTGACCGCTTCCAAAAGTTAAACTGTGTTCTTTGGATTTTGAATCTCCGCCCCGCCTCGGAAATAGTTACTCGGTAACAAAAAATATTTCCGAAATTACATCAATAATTCCGTAGCCTCATGATGAGAAAAGCATTTTTATTCTACACAACAAATAAAGGAATCACGAAGCAATACATCGTGCTTTATGTGTCATGCCTCTTTAGGACGTGGGGAATCATGACTCTCCACTGTTTACTTTCCCTTGTCTGAAGGAATTACGAAGCAATAAATATCAAATGAATGGAATGCAAAAAACAAAAAAAAAGATTATGATGTTAATTGGAAAATGAAATGTGTCCTTCGTTCAGTGAATCAGCATAAACTTCAAACTAAAAAGATAATCAAGATAATATTACTACTAATACTACTAATATAATAAAATCAACTAAAATTAAGCTGAAAGAAGTACTAGTCAAATATTAATAATGCTTGACAATGCTTCATCTAATAAAAAGAAAAATCAATATAATATTACTACTAATACTACTAAATGAAAAGCAAGTAAAATTAAGATGAAAGAAATTCTGTTCATATTACTACTAATACTACTAATGTAATCAACTGACATTAAGATGAAAGAAAGACTAGAAAAAATCGCAAAAGCATAAAGGTCTTATTGTCTCTATATATTGCTATATATTTGATTGTCTCTATATATTGCTATATATTTTGATTGTCTCTGTATATTGCTGTTTTTCTAATCACCTATCTGTATTTAACCCCTAGTAAAATACCCAATTTTTAAACCAATTGGAACCAAAAACATGTTTACTTTCGGAACCAAAAACATGGTTTTTGTTTATAAAACGTAAACAAACAATCGGCCAGAAAACAGCTCACTACACCAAAGTCTTCATACCTCCCTCAACCGCCATACAACATTCTATTGTAATATCTTTGAAAATAAAGAAATTATCCAATTTTATATTACATTTAAAATGTGAACAAACAATTGAATCGGCCATAACTCTCCATTTTTTTTAAATTCCGGGGTTTTTTCCCAACATTCAAACTAAATTTCAGCAAAATCGGTCAAGAATTGAAAATTTAAAACCAAACATGTTGTTTCTTTTAACCAAAAACATGATTTTTGTTTATAAAACGTAAAGAAACAATTTCATTGAAATATCTTTGAAAATAAATAATGACAAAAGGAAGAATTCTTGAAATCAAGGAAACTTCGTGATTTTTATCAGATTGAAAAAGAAGTAGGTATTTACTTCGTTTGGGGTCGCATGTTTTTACCAGTACTGGGTTAACCCCTGGCATAGAAAGGTGATTTTGGTCAGCTTTGAAAATCAATCTTCCCTCTTCAAACCCAATCTGCAATAAAAAGTATCACTAACCTAGCCGAAGGGGACAGAAAACCAATTGTAATTATCTTCCCAAGCATACAAACTTATTGAATAATGTTCTCGCCCGTATCGAACCCCTTCTTCCTCTTCTTTATGTGCCATGTCCCTTCAGGATGTAGGGAATCATAACTCTCCACAGCTTCCGTTCCTTTGTCACTTACAGCAACTCCCGCTCTATCAATAAATATCTATAAATATATAAATATAAATTACATAAATATGAACACGTCTGGTTACTCACTCGATACGTGACCAACCTCTATTGGCAGCATGCCGTATTGGGTGTGATCAATTAAAAATCTGTAGAAAAAAGGTGATAAATGAATAAATTACTTCTCTCCCATTTTGTTGGCTCATTAAAAAGTATGCAATTTTAAAAAACCAAGCGTGACCACTGCCGGGCACAAACTGAGGGACGATTTAGCATAAACTTACATTGTAAATTGAGAACACCCACTAAAAACTTGAGTGGGGGTGGGGTTTAAAAAACGTTTTTTTTCCATCATGTTCACTAGATTTAAATCCATCATTTTTCGGATAATTGAAGCTAAAAAAAATTAAATCTGTTTCTGCTTCATGCGCCATGTACCTTCAGGGGTGGGCGATCATGGCTCTTCACAGCTTCCTTTCTAATAATTGAAGCTCAAAGAACTACGAAGCAATAAATATTGGGCCAAATTGTGCTATGGATTCTTTGATATACGAGGCTTTAATATGGATGAAACGGTCGGGTCGAATATCCACCATGTCCACTGTAACCCTTTCCCGAGCAAATTAAAAAGACAAGCTAACTGAATCGATCAGCATGAATAAAATATGAACAGTTCACTCACCCAATTGAACCGTTACGTAATTAACATCTTTTGGCAGCATGCCGTGTTGGGGGTGATCAATGACAAAAAAAAGGGAAAAAGTGGTGATCAACGAATAAGTTACTTCTCTCGCATTTTGGGGGCAGTGATCAATAAAAAAAAAGTCTGAATTAAAAAAGGCAAAACAAGCGTGAACACTGTGGAACAATTCAGCATAAACTTACATTGGAAATCTACCCCCCCCAAAAGAAACCCCCCAACCTATTTAGGGGGGAATTTAAAAGTTTTTTTCTGGACATAATAAGGAGTAAATGTTTCAATCTTCATCCATCTAGCTCCATTGGTGCGGCCTGTACGCGTGATACTTACATAGCCAGCCAGATAGACCAACTTAAAAACCGAAGAAACCTATGTTGGCAGTCTTGGTAACGGTCTTTAATAGTCGGCACTGGGCCTTCCTGATCCTTTTTGTAAAAAACTACAAATAATGATCGCAAGCTGCTGGTATACATTTCCATAAGATGACATTATCGTCTGTTGGAAACTATTTATGCATCATACATACATATGAGGTGCCCCCCCCCCGCAAATATACACACATACTACAAAGATTAATTGTGTTAAGAATTCATTGAAGATGGAGGAGGATTTAATATTCAACAAGAGCGCCTTTCAGGCAAATAGTTCGGATGAAAAGGCAGTGTTGAATATCTTTAATGGAGGACGATTTATTATTCAAATGATATTTATTTATTATTTATATTTATATATTCACAATGTTCACTATATTTGCAGGCAACTATATTAGATGGGGAGGAAGTGTTGAATATCCACCATGTTTACTAGATTTAAATCCATAATTTCCCCGTCCGAATCGAACCTGAGGTGCTTTCGAATAATTGAAGCTAAAAAGGAATTACGAAACAATAAATCTTCTACTACTCTATGTGCCAGGACGTGAGAAATTATGGCTCTCCACAGCTTCCTTTCCCCTGTCTAAAGGAATTACGAAGCAATACATATCAAGGACGAAATGACGGGTGAATTGCAAAAAGCAGAAAATCAGAAAAGATCATAGACATCTGTTGCACGAAGCCAACTTAAAAACAAGCTCTGGTTCAGAATTCAAGGCATGTCTAAATCGCTATTAATGGCTGACGGCACCGAAACTGCTTTCCATTTAGAACATTTTTTAGAACAGTTTATTTTAGTGTGAACAAAAGTATACAATTTGTATATACAAGCACACATCATAATAATCATATTTACACAATATCTAGGGCCTTAAACCTTTGTGGTGGTGTAATAAACACAATAATTCTTCTTAAAATCATTTTTAAGCACTCTGTTGATAGTACTACATATTTCGGTAATCTCTTCCAAAGTCCCACCACACATTTGCTAAAAAGGAATTCTGATATTCAATCTACTTCTATTTGTTTCTACCGTATATGTGTGGCGTATCAGTCCCTTGTACTCCCTTTTAGTAAAAATACATCAGGGTTTACTACTTAATCGTAGTAATCTTAAACATTTCTATTAAGTCTCCCCGATCTCTTAGTTTCTAACGATTTTAACTCTAGCACTTTTAGCCTATCCTCATAACTCATACTTTTTAATTCCGGTACTAACTTGATCGTCTCTGGACTTTTTCTAAAATAATTTTTTATCTCTCTCCAAGTACAGAGAATGAAGAGTGGATGTTGAGGTCTGTTAGGAAACTGTGTGTATATATTTCGCTTTTTTGCTGATGTGTGTCTCTCTGTGTACTTGTGTATAACTGTCAAGTATATGTCATTTGTTTGCATGTGCGTGTGTAATGTTATTACGTGTGGGGGTAGCTGTTACTAATTAAGTTCGTTAATTTTTCGTTTATTTTAATAAATAGAATACTTGAAAAAATGTTATTCTATGTGAGTGCGTGTGTGCGTGTGAGAGAGTTTATATGTATGCTACGGGTCTGTGTGTTCGTGCGCGAGACATTAAAACATATGTATATGTGTGTACATATATGTATCTCATTAACGAAAATAAGGAAATACAAATAACCAAATAAATATGTGTGTATGTATGTGTGGGCGGGTGTGTTATACTATGAATATATGTGTGTGTGTGTGTGTGCTTCCATGTGTACGTAGGTGGTAAAGGAAATACATTAAATGTGTGTATATATGGGTATATATACTTATACCTATAAGTACGTATACGCGTGTGTGAATAAACATTAAAAAGTGTCTATATATCTAT
This sequence comes from Architeuthis dux, assembly GCA_006491835.1. Classification (NCBI taxonomy): domain Eukaryota; kingdom Metazoa; phylum Mollusca; class Cephalopoda; order Oegopsida; family Architeuthidae; genus Architeuthis; species Architeuthis dux. The sequence continues at coordinate 9,342,818 of VCCN01003230.1, forward strand.
ATCTATATGTATAGATATGTGTGTGGATATATATGTATATTAAAATGGGTGTGCGCACACGTAGTCATTGATAAGAGTAACTGGGACAGACGGCAGTAAGCCGGATCCACGATAGCATGAATATGTTTGGAACCCCTGTATTTTCTAAAGATAGCTCGTTAAAAATGCATTAGAAATTCGGGGTTGTTAGCCAAGCGTGGGAAACAGATGAGAAACAGAAAGAAACGGTGAGGAAATTTGCACATTTAAGCCGAAGAAAGAAGAATAAATATTTAAAAAAATGGTAATTAAGAAAAATAAGAGGTCTGAAATGGAATTTCAAGACAGTTAAGAAAAACGAACTGGGTAGTGAAGGCCTCTTGTCTTCAGGCGCGTGGAATTAATTGACCAAGACCAAAAGCGAGAAGATTCAACCACACAAACAGCCTCTCTGTCTCTGTATCTCGCTCTCTTCATGTGAATTTGTGCGCGCGTGCGTACGAGTTCAAGTGTATATGTGAACGTATGCTATTGCGTCTTCATGTTTATGTTTGTTATTTGTGTGTACGTACGTGTATACGTTTGTAGATGTGAGTATTGTATGTTCATGTGTATGAGTGTATGTGTATGTGTGCTAACTGTGTGTTCATATGGACGTGTCTGTGCGTAGGTACATCAAGCCTAATGATGAAAAAGCGTTTTTCACAACAAATAAAAGAATTTTGAAGTAATAAATCTTCTGTTTTATGTGCTATGTCCCTTTAAGACGTTGGCGATCATGGCTTCCTTTCCCTTGTATAAAGGAATTAAAAAGCAATAAATATATCGGCTAAACATTATGGCCATTGGAAAACAAAGCTTGGTTTTCGTTTAGTGACTAAATTCAAGATAATATTACTACTTTTCTAATGGAAGAAACCTCTCTCTCTGTGTATGTGTGTGTGTGAGTGTGTGTGTGTGTGCACTGCGATTACTCGACAGATATTTTATCTAAAATTATAAATCTATATTTAGATATAAAATATCTAAATAGGCAACACATCTGAATTTAGATATAAAATATCTAAATTGGCAAAACTGAAGAGAAGTAACTGAAATACTTCGAAGCCGTAGTTTCGTACGACAGATGGAAACACCTTTATATGACAATTATGGCAGGCTACTCCACACATCATAAAGTCGGACCCCTTCCTTTGGAACGGGAACAGCCCTAGTGTAATGAAATCGACTGAAATTAAGATGAAAGAAATACCAGACAAAAAATGAATAATGATAAAATTGAAATCAAGGAAACTTCGGGATTTTTATCAGATTGAAAAAGAAGTAGGTATTTACTTCGTTTGGGGTCGAATGATTTTACCAGTACTGGGTTAACCCCTGGGGTAGAAAGCTGCTTTTGGTCAGCTTTGAAAATCAATCTTCCCTCTTCAAACCCAATCTGTAATAAGGAATATCACTTACAGAATTGAAGCCAACGGAATTACGAAGCAATAAATCATAATCGGCTGAAAGGCAAAAAGCCGTCCAAATAGAAACAATTATTACCATAAATAAATACGTGAAAAATAAAACAATATTCAAACATCAAACAACAAGAGAGTAATATGTTATCCGGGATTATTCACACACATTTGAGTCGTAGGCTTTTAGCACCAGAACTGACAAAAGTGAAAAAAGATTGTCCAAGGAATTTACCCCAGAACCAATAAATAAAAACGAAATCTTACTTATCGTATATGACGACGTATAGGTCGACCCCAACACTAAGGTGTTAATTCAAGTTTAGTACAATATTCGAAGGATAAGTCGACAAGCCAACATAAGTCAGCATTGTGCCCATCAGAGTGTCAAATTCATAGTGTCTGAAATTAAACAAATTGATATGATCCATTAAGGAAAATACATATGGCTTAAAAAGTCGAATATCCAACAGTTTATAGGGTCTAAAAGTCTAAAATAGACAAACTGATATGATCCATTGAGGAAAATACATGTGGCCTAAAATGTCGACTATCGAACATAAGTCAGAATTGTGCCCATCAGAGCGTCAACCTCATAGGGTCTAAAGAAAACAGACTGATATGATCCATGAAGGAAAATACAACATGAGTCAGCATTGAGCCATTGAGCCCAACAGAGAGACAAATATTTGGGTTTAAATAAACAAACTGATATGACCAATTAGGGAAAATACTTGTGGCTTAAAATGCCGACTATCGATCATAAGTCAGCATTGTGCCCACCAGAGTGTTAACTTCATAGGATCTAAAGAAAACAGACTGATATGATCCATTAAAGAAAATACATGTGGCTTCAAAAGTCGACTATCCAACATAAGTCAGCATTGTGCCCATCAGAATGTCAAATTCATAAGGTCTAAAGAAACTGCCCCCCCCTCCTCATATTCAAAATTCATCTCTTGTTAATAATGTTCCTGCACTCCCTTCGAATATTCTCGAACCACCTGTTACTGCCGCTTCGGCTGGACGTAAATGCTACTTTTGTGGCCTTGGCTTACACTCTCGTTCGTCCTACCCAGTTCGAGACGCTAAAAGTGTGGTAAGCAAGGACATTCTTCTAAAGTTTGTCGGTCTGCTTCTTCTCAACGGAGTCGTTCAACTACTCTTGCTACCCTAGCGCCGTTGTCCGTATCGGCCGGGTTCCCCGACTGTTTTTCAAAAACAATTGTGCGAATTAAAATCAATGGAGTGCCTATCAATGCTCTAATTGACACAGACAGTTCAGAAAGTTTCACTGATGCCAGCATTGTGCAGGCGAACCAATGGAGAATTTTGCCTGGCTCTAACCGAGTATCCATCGCGAATGCCTCATTATTCTTTCATGTAATCGGATACTGCCTGGTCAACCAGAAACTCAGAAAACCCCTCATATCGGGGAATTAAACTTTCAGTGATGCAAAACCTCTGCTGTGATGTGATACTCGGCTTTAACTTCCTTCAGCAACATTCTTGTGTCCCTTTTGGCGGTCCCCAGCCGGTCCTGAACGTCTGCGGACTGGCGGCAGTCAAGATGCAGTACTCGTCATTTTTCAACAACTTGGCTCCTGACAGCAAACCAATAGCAGTAGAATCGAGACGGTATACACACGAAGACAGGCAGTTCATGAAAGCAGAAGTAGCAAGGCTGCTTGAAGAAGGCATTATAGAGCCAAGCGAGTCTCCGTGGAGAGCCCATGTCCTCGTAACGGCCGCCGAAAATTAAAAAAAAAAGAGAACGGTCCTTGATTACTCGAAGACAATCAACAAATTCACCCTACTGGACGCACATACCGCATGTTCAGCACTCTGGACCTCAGGGCATTCGAGGCATGTGGTCGCCTATACCAGTTTTGCAGAATCCCTTTTAGTGTAACAAACGGGGTGGCAGTCTCCAACGAGAAGTTGGAAGGTACTTTTGCATATATCGATAACGTGACTGTATGCGGCCATGACCAATGCTGACCACGATCACAACCGTAAACGATTCATGGCTGCCGTCGAGAAGTACAACTTTACTTTGAACAGCGGGAAATGCTCATACGGCCTATAAACTATCAAACTACTGGGATACACCGTGAGAAAAGGCGCAATGACACCGGATCCCGAACGACTGAAACCCCTACTTGAATTACCAATCCCCGGTAACATGCCCGCCCTACGACGAGCCATGGGCATGTCCGCCCGCTACTCTCAGTGGATTGCGTCCTTTTCTGAAAAGATACGTCCATTGACACAAGTCAATAGTTTTCCTCTGCCCTATTCTGCCATCAAAGCCCTTGAGAACCTAAACAGGGACTAATTCCGCTATTTCAGCTGCGGACCCTTCTATGCCACTACTAGTAGAAACGGATGCATCCGACTGTGTCATAGCCGCATCGTTGAGACAATCTGGTCATCCTGTAGTCTTTTTCCCAAGGACATTCTCGCAGTCCGCATTCTCGCCATAGTTGAGGCAAGAAAATGGAGACATTACCTGATCGGCCGCCACTTTAAATTCGTTACCGACCAAAAGACGGTCTCGTTTATGTTTAATCCTGAAACAACGAGTAAGATAAATAATGAGGAGAAAGCGAGGTGGAGACCGGAGATTCCCTGTTTTTCATTCGACGCCACTTACCATCCCGGTAAAGAGAATGCCGTGGCCTGACGGCAGGCACAGAAGATCTCCTGAACCTACACAAGGAATTGTGCCATCCGGCCATCACGAGAATGATCCACGTAGTCCGAAGCAGAAACTTGCCTTATTCCGTCGAGGACGTCAACACAATCACGAACTCGTGTAGGACATGTGCAGAACTCAAACCTAAACCTGGAATTCTCATAAAGGCCACCCAACCCTTTGAAAGGCTTGACTTGGATTTTAAGGGCCCTCTGCCCTCAAAAACGAGGAACAAATATATGTTAACTATCATTGATGAAGATTTCCGTTTGTCATTCCCTGCCCTGACGTAACGGCTACAACTGTAATCCAAGGTCTCTGCTCCCTTTTTGCCGTTTTTGGAGTGCCCGCGTACATCCACTACAGCAACTTAAACAGTTCTTGCACAAACGAAGAGTGGCCTACAAACCCCATGGCACCGGACAGTGCGAAAGATACAACGGCGTAATTTGGAAGACGATACAGTTGGCTGCCACAAAACGTGTCCAATCGACCATGGGGAAAGTCTCCTCCCCGAGGCCCTGTACGCCATCAGGACACTACAAATGCGACTCCGCATGAGAGGTTCTTCTCGTTCTCACGAGCGGGTACCTCATTCCTCTCGTGGCTCCTCTCACAACCTATAACAGTGTTACTGAAACGCCATGTTCGGTACAGTAAACACGACCCATTAGGGAACGAGGTGGAGTTGATTGAAGCGAACCCTCAGTATGCACTAGTCCGACATTCAGACGGAAGACAATCAACTGTCTCCCTAAGGGACCTGGCCACTGCAGGAAATGAATCCGAACCGATAACTGCACGATAGGAGGGACCTACACTCCCTGTCCCAAAGAACCTCGCTGAGAGACCACCCTGACGACGTTGCTTCCTATACGCCACCCGTAGGCCTCCCGGAAACGTCAAATCCAGAACTTCCACCATCAAGATCTGATCAATCTCACAGTCCAATACGACTCTAGTTCTGACGACTGATCTCTGCCACAGAAGCGGGCCCATTCAAAATCTGATATTGATACCCCATCTTCAGACACGGAGCGGCCTAAACGCAGAAAGCGGAATCATTTCAGATCAAGGTATTTCGGTCTGAAGCCAGACAGGCAGGACAGTCCCGAGATACCATCAAGATCAGAAGAACCCATGTCGGAAATGACTGCCGACTATGAGCCACCCAGGCGCACTCAAAAGACCCGCAGTCGTTGGGAGGATTTTATCCCCTACGAATAAATACATCAGTGAAGGAGAATGTGATAATAAAGTAATCAAAAAGGTCTGCCTTTTGGTACCAAAGGAAACGGAAGTGATTACTTCCCCTTATTAGAACTCTCCTACTACTACATAAGGAAAGGTACTTTAGACTCCATGTATTATTAGCGCATATAAAGTTGAATAAAGCTTTCCACAAGCAAATCTCTCGTCTCTTATTCATTACAGTAGTGAAATTAGAATTCCATGTTATTTTAAACTTGATAAATAAAACGCCATAATTATTCAATGGCGAATTGAACGTTATTTGTAAATTATATGGAGCAAAGTATTTTGTGTCTGAGAAACCATCATATGTGTATCAATACATGTCCGTATATTCTATTGTGTGTAACACTTTTCAATATCCACACACACACACACACACATACACACACACACACACATACATACATACATACATACATAACGTTTTTGATATTTTAGAAGTACAATGCAATTGCAAAATTACTTAAATAATGCCGTCATCTTTTTGACAGTATAGGTGTGTTATATAGGACGGGGAAAATTCGCTGGGTTCAGGAAAGAAAGAAGACTGGAACTCGGTGTTTATAAAAATATCATATATATTTTTTATTCAGCTACATGCACCAAGGGTGAAATGCGCAGAGTCGGAGAGAGATAACGCAACTTCAGTCGATATCCTGTTTTCACTTTCACATCCGTCCAGGTGTCAGTTAGTCCGGAAATACAAGTATATCATAACAGGTGAACTAGTATTTTAAGAATCTCCTTATCACTCAGAGAGCGCATACAGCTGCCAACGCCATTGTCATTAAATCTGAATGAAAATCAGTTCATATATAGCTACAATGCACTAAGTGTAGATGCACCCGAAAATGTAATCGATACTTTTTTAGCCAGTGACCCAGGTTTCCATAAAATGTCATTGGAATTCATTAAGAGCTTTCGAAGATATTGCGTGGGCAAATGCGAGTGAATACATAAATGCATGAAAAACTAGAAAGCACTAGGCATACCTCTTTCAACAAAGTTAGAAAATATGAATGAATTGAGAACTTTTGGAGATATCTTGTGGACAGGAAAATTATCGATATTATGTGTTTTGGACATAAAACTACGACGTAGGGCTGTAATTCTGCATAATTTACACCCTTCCTGAAAAGCTGAACGAAGATCATTCATTACTTATAGAGATATCCTGCGGACAGGGAAACCAAATTAGCGATATTAGGTGTTTTGGACATAGAACATTGGGAGGTAACTGTGCATGGATCCGCTCCAAAATGTAATCGGTCTTTCCTTTGCCTATAGTCCACCTGTCCAGGAAATGCGAATGAAATTCCTTTAGAACCTTTGGAGATATCTTGCAGGCAGGGAAAAGAAATGTGTGATGTGTGTTTTGGACATATAACTACATCGTAGGGGAGATAATTGTGTATGGACCCGCTTCAAAATTTAATCAGCTCTTCCTTTGCTTATTGTCCACCCGTTCAGAAAATCGGAATGAAATTCCATTAGAACTTTTGGAGATATCTAGCGGACAGGAAAGAATGCGAACCAACCAACAAACAAACAAACCAACAGACGCGATCAAAAACATATACCTCTTTACAACCTTTCAGATGGTGGCCTGTTCGTCACGGAGGTATCTCATCAAACCATCATCGACCGTCGTCTCCACTTCCCTTCGCAGTACAAGTGGAAGATTTAAAAAATCCAGTAGCAATTTGGGTTTTAATATAACTGTTTCTTTTATTTTTCTTATTTTAGACAATATTATTGGAAAGTATTGGGGAAAAAGATACTTTAAAAAACACTCTATCACACTGGAAATTACCCAGGATGCTCTCTTTCACCTTTCCAATGACAGTTCTATTTTCTTTACAGAGATATTCTTTGGGAGATAACAATTTTGGTACTCAATATTATTTCATTTTTATATTTTCTTTCCGTAGCAATTTCGGTTTTATAAATATCTCAGCAAAGCATACGTTACACCGCTGATTGATGATACCAAGAGATTATGCCCAGAAGAAGTAACAGAATTATAAAAAACTGCAATTACCAACTCTGTACCACCTCAATACTTACTCAAGGTAATTACAGGTGGAATTGAAGGTAAATATTGAAGGTAAATACATAATTTATTTTCTTCCTTACCTTATTTTAGGAATGATTATTGGAAAGTATTGGGAAAAAGGATATTTGAAGAATCTCCCTATCAGACTAAGAATTACCCAGGATGTTTCTTTTTTACCCTTTGAATAGCAATCCCATCTTCTTTAGAGATATTTTTTGCGGAATAAAAACTTTGCAACGAAATATTACTTTCTTTTTATTCTTTCTTTCCGGAGCAATTTTGATTTTATATAACTTATTTTATTCCCTTATTTCAGACAGGATTATTGGAAAGTATTGGGAAAAAAAGGTATTTTAAGATTCTCCCCATCTCAATGGAATTTTCCCAGAAGGCTCTTTTTTACTGAAAATATTTTAAACATGCCTGGTTTGTCACTTAATAGAAACCGTCACGTCACCAACGTCTATTGGCAGCATGCCTTGTTGGGGGTGATCAATTAAAAACGTTGAAAAAGGGGTAATCAATGAAGGTTACATCTCTCGCCTTTTCTTGGTTAGTGATCACTAAATAAAATCTGAATTTTCGAAAAACAAGCATGACTGTTGCCAGACACAAACTAAGGGACCAATTTAGCATAAACTTGCATTTCAAATTCAGCTCCCTACAAAAAAACCTGGGGGGGTTAAACAATTATTGTAAACTTAAGAAGGGGTAAATGTTGAAATTTTCAGCCCCCTAGCTTCATTGGTGCGGCTTGTACGCTTGATACATACATACATAGCCAGCCAGCCGGACCAACTTGAAAACTGAAGAAATCTATGTTGACAGTTTTGGTTGACGGTTTCTAATGGCACTCCTATTTTCTTTGGAGAGATATTTTAGGGGAATAGAATTTTGCTTCTAAATATTGATTTCTCCCCGTAGCTTATATTTCTAATGAAAATGAAAATCGGAGACGCTCCTTATAAAAAGATGAAAGGTTAAGATTCGCTTTTGTTTTTAGTGACACGCAGTTCTCCTGGAAGAAATGTTTTTTGTCTTTCAACTTTAGATGCTTTCAATCCATTAGGCCACAGAACCACCCGGAAATGTATTAGTTTTTAGGGAAAAGATTTTGTCAAACTCAAAAATGTTGTCTTTGGAATTGACTTTGTTTTCCTACCGTGACAAAAACAAGAAGAACAATCCGCACCAAAACTATTATTACGATATGTAAAATTCACATTCCCCTACCGTGATTTGAACACAAAACCAACTGATTTCTGTCTTACTGTCTGAACTAAATTGACAAGTCTTAGTCTCTTTTATAATGAAGCAGCCTGCCATAATTGTCATGTAAAATAATGTTCCGTCCGCCGTACGAAACCACGGCTTCGAAGTATTTCGGTTACTTCTCTTCAGTTTTGCCAATTTAGGTATTTTATATCTAAATTTAGATAATTCTAAAGAACGGTGGTCAAGGGAGAACATTCATATAACCAATGAAGAAATATCTATAATTTTTAATGTTTTATTTATTTTTTTTATTAGATTTCTCGAGAACCGCCTATCAAAAAACTTCAAACTCGACACTGCACTGCCTTGTGTGCTGACTAATATATCTGGCGAATGTCAACTTCGTACAATGGCAAGTTTTCAAGTAATCGCTGTGCACGCACACACCCAGGCAGACAGATTTCTTCGAGTGTAGGTAGATAATGCACAATGTACAACAATCTGGGGGTGTCGTTTTGTCAGTTTGTACAGATCATTTCAGTGAGGCGTCAGCTATTGTTTCGTCTGCCACTCGAGCCACCCATGTTTAAACTTTAAAAGAGTTTCAGTTTTGAAAAAAATAATTGCATTTTAGTTGGTAACCCAAGAGTCTCAATCAATTTTAAATCAATTAATTCTTACTACGCCAGACATGCAACGCAACGCAATAGAAACTGTCACCTGACGTCTTTCGGCAGCATGCCGTGTTGGGGGTGATCAATTACAAAACATTGGACAAAAGGGATGATCAATGGATAAGTTACTTCTCCCGCCTTTTGTTGGGAAGTGATCACTAAAAAAAGTCCGAATTTTAAAAACCCCCCAAAACAAGCATGAATGCTACCGGACACAAACTAAGGGACAAATTTTGCATAAACTTACATTGTAAATTGAAGTCACCCCCTCAAAAAGATTTTGGTGGAAAATAAACCCAAAACGCTTTTTGTAGCCATAATAAAGAATGTTTAAATTTTCAGCCTTCTAGCTCCATTGGTGCTACCCGTACGCACAACACAAACATAGCCAACCAGCCAGACCCACTTAAAAACTGAAGAAACCAATGCAAGCGGTTTCTAATAAAGTCAATGTGTGTTGCAGGGGGGTGCATCGTAAAATACTATTCAATGAAGGAGATAGAAAAAGCAATGCTTGGAATAAACTGAAAGAGATAGAAAAAGATCGACATGGACCACAGGGTGGATTAGAGTGAGGAATATTATACAGATAATTAAGCAGCAAAAATGGAGATGGGCTGGTCACCTAGCAAGAATAGATGGGGCAAAAGAATAACCGATTGGTGCACGGTAAGACGTGGAAGAGCTTAGCACAATTGCGGTCGTCATGGAATGAGATGGGAAAGGCCTTTGTCCAGCAGGGGACTTATAACGACTGATGATGATGATGATGCTTATCTATCTATATATATATAGTGTATTTGGGCAGTAGTCCTTCATTAATGCATGTTCAATTAAATACGATGGGTATGGAAAACCTTTTCACCTTTTTGGTTAATTGTTCTTGTTACGCACAAGAGAACGTATGTTCGGATGCAATGTATATAAATATTGTCCGAACGTTCAGCCATTTTCGAGATCGTGAGAACTTTATTGTTTGCACGGTTTAAATAGTCTCAAAATTAATTCTATTGTGGACGTATGCTGCTGCTGTTGATGATGATACCAAGTACCGTAAGCAACGAAGGAACAATCCCTGGCTGAGTCATACTAAATACTATAAAAGAATGATACTCAATGCCTCACTGCTAAAAAGAGTCGGATTGAGAGTAAGTGGTTGTCGAACCAGGGATAGGGGTCGCGCCCACCCCTACCAGAAAGGGGAGTAGCGAAAAGAAAGAGGAGCCGTCGGTTCGCCACCGACTACGGTCGACAAGCTCATAGAAAGATTTTCGAACATGATTGAATTTGACATCAATAAAAATAAAAATCTAGTTTTCGCTGCAGAAGAAATCTGATCTATTTGATCGGCAGTTCGAGAATTACATTGATTTTAATTTGACTCTACCCATATATATTGAAATCAGTGGTGTCCGTCTGTGTGTTTGTTTGTCTGTTGGTCTGTCACGCAAGAGAAGCCACATAAACATGTGCGCAGATTACCCAAATTGTGCATGCACAGTCAATGGACCTAGCGGAAGGTTTTAAAGTAAAAGGTTTAACAAAACAAATAATAGTGTGTGGTCCGTGTTTGCACTCACCCCGATAATCTGATTTCCATCTATTTTTCGGAGTCTCTTTATCTGTATGTGACCTCTAAGCAGCCGAAACGGCGCATTGTAGCCAGCGGTATTGAATTAAGGTGCGCCTAAAAGAACAGTATTCATCTCTTATTGGACCACCTGTATGGCGAGTTATCAACTAGAAGAAAAAACAGGTCTGGTTAGTCACCCAATAGAAACCGTCACGTGACCATCGTCTTTTGGCAGCATGCCGTGTTGAGGGTGATCGATTAGGAAAAAGGGGTGATCAATGAATAAGTTACTTCTCTTGCCTTTTGTTGGGCAGCGATCACTAAAAAGGTCCGAATTTTCAGAAAAACAAAACAAAACAGGCGTGAATGCTGCCAGACACAGAGTAAGGGACCAATTTAACATAAACCTACATTATAAATCTTCTCTATATTTTTCTATTTTTTGTTTTTTTTCATTTCTGGTGCTCTGACACCTTCTTTGTTTTCTGGGAATAAGTGTTTGGCATGGATTAATTGCATTATTTTATTTATCTATTTTTTGTGTTTCCTGTCTTGTCATCTACTCTCGTTTTTCTGGTCATTGTAATTGTGGTATTAAATATTACTTAGGGTCAATGGGTACAGTGTAATTTGTGATATTATAATTGTAATTTAGTTTGTGGTTTTTTCCTCTAAAATTGGAGTTGGGATTTTTTTTAGTGTATATTTATTTTGGTGTTTGTATATTTGTGGTTATACCAGCTTTAAAAAAATATTTCTCGATGTGGTGTTATTTGTGGTTTCTTAATTGTAATTGTTGATTGGTCTGCTTTTTGTGCTTATTTCGGTTCTCTTGTTTATTTTTGTTACTATCTCGTTTGTACATTTTGTTTTTTTCCAGTAATTGTCATTGTGGTGTAATGTATTCATTTTTCCGGTTTTTCATTGTAATATAATTTGTGTTGTATTTGTTTGGAATTTGTGAAATTGGAATTATTTTAATCTTCAAAGTTGTAATCTTTTTGCATGTATTTATTTTGGTGACTGCATTTTGAGATTATTTCAGTTCTCTTATTCAATAATTTGATGTTTTCTTTGTAGGAAATTATAGCTATCTTTTCCTCTAGGCATAGAGCACTGTTTTTGTGTTCTGGTATCGGCCGGTTTCTTTGATTATTTTCCATGTGATTGAAGGTGTCCTTTTTTTCCTTTTTTATTTTCAAAATGTATTTTGATAGTGCTGTCTCGTTTTGATATTGTTCGTGGTTGAAGGATTTCGTGTGGTCGTTCAAACGGTATTTCCATGCTCCCTGGGTATCTCTCTCCGATGTCGATGGCAGCTGACACTATTGACATATTACTACGGTCACACATGTTTTTGCCAATTTGATTTGTGAGCAAGCCGTGCTTTCCATACGAACAACTTTCGCTAAATCGTGTTAAACTGTTTTTATTTCATTTTGTGCTTATTTGAAAATCTTTGGCAAAATCTGCGGGCAAGGTTCCGACCAATAACCGATTTAGTTGGATTTACGCCAAAATTATTCAATCGGGATTTGAGATTTTTATGACGCTTTGCTTTCAATGCAATTTAAGGTGTATTTAATTCTATGTTGGCCATAAAATAGACGCGCAACTCAACAGTTGCACACAGAAGCGTGAAGTGCAAACGTTTGAAAAATACTTTTTTTTGTAAAAGGGGTGATCGATTAAAAATTACTTTTTTACCTTTTGCTGAGCGTTGATCACGAAAAAAAGTCCGAATTAAAAAAAAACTAACTAAAGGGCCAATTTAGTATAAACTTACATTGTAAACTGAACCCTGCACCAAAAACCTATTTTGGGTGTGGTGAGGTAATTTTTAACAAAAATAAGGAGTAAATGTTTAAATTTTCAGCCCTCTAGCTCCATTAGTGCGGCCTGTACGCGCGATGCGTATATAGACAGCCAGCCAGACTCGCTTAAAAACTGAAGAAGCCTATGTTGACAGTTTTGGTTGGCGATTTCTAATTTTAGAACTTGATTGAATTTGGCATCGGGAGAATTTGGCATCGAGAGAAATCAAAATATCTGGTTGTCGAAATTTGATCCATTTTGAAGTCGGGAGATGAAATTGATTTTAATTTAAACTTGACTATTTCCATTTCTCGGCTTAAAGAGAAATAAAATACTTTTGAAATGAAAGTTTAAAAAAAAGAGATCTTTATTTGTGGAGGTGTGCGTGGCCGAACGGTTAAAGACACGGAGAATGGGATCTGCGAGCCGAGTTCAAACTTCGATTGAGACAGTCAGTGTTCACTTCGCGCTAATGCCCTTTGGAAAGGCGTGTATCCATCACTTCGCTCTAATACCCTTGGGAAAGGCATGTATCCACCTTTTTTTTCATTAATACCCTTGGGGAAGGCAGTAATCTATCTCTTACCCCTGCCAATACGTCACGGGTCAGCATAGCAGGGTAAGGTCCATCACCTCCACCCATGTCACCTTTGACGGGCCTTACAAGCCGGAATTGGATTGTGGTAGATTGCTCAAGTAAAATAAAGGAGAATGGAAGAGGACATACGACAGTAATGTGACTGCCGACAGCCCACCTCCTCACCACACCTCGGGTATAAGTGGAAGATTAAAAAAGTGTCGAAATAAAGACCACAAAACAAAACACAACCAACCCTGCAAGTAACAGCATTCTTTCATTGGTTGAATTTTGTGTAACAATAATTTGATGGGCGAATGGAGAAGGAAGTAAAAAGAAGTAGGAGAAGGGAAAGAGAAAGAAAAAATGAATTAAAAAAGAAAGACAGAAATCGAAAGGATAAAGAGGGTGGATAGGAAGGGTGGATGAAGAAGAAATAAATAGGACAGATGAAGGTAATACGGACCTACCCGACACCCAAGATCTTCATTTGTTAGGCAGTGCAAATGCATTGATTTCACCGAAAAACGTTATCTCCAACCCCGGAGAATTTATACAGATCTACGGATCAAATATAGAATCCGGACTCAAAAATTGATTCAAATCAAAAGGACAAATATTCAGGTTATATCGTAATCAAAATTCAATTTAATTAATACATTTTTGATAATATTTCTTCGCAATATTCTATATGTAGTTAAATGGGTCTGAATTCTGCATTTCATTCTTGATTTGATCAAATTAAATTAAATTTTGATTACGTTTTTGTAATCTGAAGATTTGCACTTTTGATTTGAATCAATTTTGGGGTCCGGATTCTGCATTTGATGCAGATCTAATTGAACTATTTGTCTTTATTAAACCAACTCGCACGATCAAACGAACTCTGCATTTTCTGAAAGTTTCTGATCTGCCCTTGCATTAATTTGGGGAATTGCACCAGCTGGATAACAGCCTTTAGAGAGCAGTTCGAAATCATGTGAAATTCGTCATTATCATAAAGTCTAGATCACCCATGTTCAAAGAAAAGTGTTTAAGAAAAAGATTTGCTGTTTCAGCACACACACACACACACACACACACACACACACAC
>VCCN01003247.1:24192-40344 GCA_006491835.1 Architeuthis dux
CTTATTTTGAGGGTTGTGTATCGAGTTTCTAATTACGACATGCCGTCGCATGCAAGCTTATTTTTCTCTGTAATTAGGATTAATAAATTCTGGTGATATAAATCGTTGAAAAATTATATAAAACGCTTTTTAGCATTACCATTAATATTCTGAGCGATATAATAAACTTTTAGCGATGAATAAACCTTTAGTTAACGTAACGACTTTACGTCACTGGTTTTCTTTTACGGCAGTTGCTTGTTTGTGCGGAAAATTTGAATTCCTGAAAGTTTGTCTTCTTATTTAATCTAAACAAAGTTTGTTTTGTCTACTTGGATCGTTATTTTTTCACTGTCATCCTTTTAAACTCTAGATTGTATTTAATCATTGCTATTTACTGTGAATAATAATCGTGTTAGACAATATCATAAACCTGAGTCATTTTATTCTCGTTCATTTTTGGTGCCACTCCTGTCATCGAATTTCAATTTCATTTTTAATTTTGAATTTATTTTAAAATTTGATCCAACGTTTAGAAATAATTCATGTTTTTAGACTTTATAAGATAAAATGCTGGCGATATACTGTATTGTCGGTAACGTAAAATTAATGTAAAAAAGTTATTTTAGTGAATTCTGTTAGTTTTTCCTGTTTAAGAGGTAAATTGTCTTTAAAAAAATCCAATTTCATAAAACAATGGAACACGTTTCCGATTTAGAATCTGCTCTTCCACGCGAATCTACACCTTTCTTTTATCATATTGAAGTGGCTTTAAAACCGGAAAGGTAAGTATTTGCATTTATTTGGCACTTTTAAGGGTTCAATTTTCTGGACTTTTAAAAAATGTTATAGTAATTTTTTGTGCTTTCAAATCCATAAGACCCTCGGGTACACAGGGATATTGGTCAGTTTTGAAAAAAGTTAATTCTTGAAGTTTTCTGTTTACAATAGAGTATTTTAGACGAACGTAAGAAATTCATTCATTAAGTACAAAAGGCTCCAAATTGTGATGCCTCTATGTTCCATCTTGCATAACAAGAAGATATGGATTAAATTCAATCACCAAAAAATGCATTTCTGATTGGAATAATTTTACAAGAAAACTCAAGATTGATTTACTTAGCCTATCACGATTTGGACTTAAATCTATCATCAAATCAATTTTCATTAAATCCTACATCTAAATATAAAAACAACAATTGAAGTCGTTCTAAAATGAATTCCAAGCCGTAATTATTAATTTATTTCTTAAAGAAACTAATTTTGTAAATACATTCTTGTATAGAGGGGGACCGGGGCAATTGCCCCCTTATAAATCCAGCCCAGGCAGAGGTAACAACTGAAAAATTGCTTATATCTTTTCCCAACCACCTTATGAGGAAAATCCTATGAAACAAAATGCAAGCAAGGAAACTTGATGTGTACTTTTTAAAAACATTTTTAAATAAAATAAATAAAAGCAGTAAAGATTGATCTACTTAGCCTATCACGATTTGGACTTAAATCTAGCAGCAAATCAATTTTCATTAAATCCTACATCTAAATATAAAAGCAACCATGTATCTATATCTAAATCTTATGATTTTTTCCCTCTCTTCTAATATGTTCTTCATTGACAAACTCTGCCTTGCTCTTTTGTAACCCCCCTTTCTCACAATGTGACTAAGAGGAAGATTCGACAAATACTTTCAAATTGAACAAATGAAAAACTAAGGGTAATGCTCCTAGATCAGAATACTACACGAGCATCACCTCAACCCCCCCCCCCAAAAAAAATAAATAAAGGGAGAAAGCATAACATTTGAACAATGTAACTATAATGATAAAAAGTGGGCACATATTTTCCGTCATTTTCACGGAAGTACGGCTTACATGACTAATCTCCCTTTAGCCTTTTGGTTTGAAAAATGGCGCAAAAATAATAGCATTAATGTAAGAAAAACACAGGTAAATACATAAATTATATTGTTATTGCTTTGACTAAATTAAATTGTTTTTATTTGTCGTTTTTAACATCGAGTGAGTGAGTGGAGCTTTACAATCGATACCCCACCCCTTCCCTACATTGTAACCTAACCCAAACTCTAAAAAATTTAAAAGAATTAAAATTTTGAAATTTTAGAATCTGATAACTCGTGTAAGCCATACCTTTGTCGGTACCCCCGTAAAAAGTATGTGACCGCGGAAAGTATGTGACCACTTTATGATTGTAGTTACATTGAACTCCCTTCTTTAAAAAAATCAACTTTTTTTTCAAAACTGACATTCCCAGGGTCTTATGGCTTGAAAGCACAAAAAATAACTCCGATTTTTAAGAGGCCAGAAACTGAGAGACCCTTTTTCTTAACAAGTGTCATAAAATCTAATAAAAGCTTTTACGTCATATTTTTTCTTTTCTCTTCTATTTTATTTATTATTATTATACTTCTTTGGGCATCTCCATTTTATAAGTTATTTACCAGTCAACTTTAAAACAATTTATATTCATGCAATTTTGAACCCCTACCAGCTTTCAAAACTAAATAAAATAGTGTGCTCAGTGCTCCCCACAAACAAACAAAAAAAGTAACATGGGCATTTTTTAAGATCGTACAGTGTTGTAAATAGAAATGGTTGTTTTTGTTTTCATTTTTATTTAAACTCTTTTTTTTCCTTTTCAAGTACTGCTCGGAAAGCTTTCATCAAAGAACAGGTTTTAGCTTATCTGCACCGACAGACAATAGCCTATGGGAATTTTGAAGTGTCAGAATTTGAAGATGAGGAACTACAAAAACATGTGAAAAGTATTGCTTTGTGTGATGCAGACTTAAAATTGGGGGAACGCAAGCCAAAGGTAAGCTTTTTTGGTAATGTTGTACTTCAGAGACACCACTGAAATACGCATTTTTAAGGATCAAAAATCTTTCTTGTGTGCTCTACTAGTTATCTACTAGATGGCTCCGGCTACAAACAAGTAGTTTAATTTATATAAATTATTTATTTTATTACTACTTATCACTACTAATGGCTTGAAGGTCCAGATGCTTGTTGTAATCATTAGCTTTTTAAAAAAATTAAAGTCAAAGAAGCAGACGACAAAAAACTAAGTAAAAAGGTTTGGGATTTATATCCACCAACGATAACAACAAATCTAAGTCAATAATGCGAAAATGACTACCTTAAAAATGAAATAGAATCATAATATATAAAGATTCCTCAGAATGGCATTTTTAAATTTTTTTTTAGGTTTAGTAGGTAGCTTTAGGGTTAGCCATTTTGAAACAGAAGGGTCACAATTGCATGGTAAGGGGTTCGTTAGGGTTATATATTATGATTCTATTTCATTTCGATCACATCCTGCAACCTTGTGATATACCCTTTTGGTATAAACATAAATATTCTGTCTTATCAAAATTGAGCCACACAGATAATGATGCTTACAATGAGTGTCAAGACCAACAAGCCACGATTTGTAGTGGTAAGTAGTAATAATTTATATAAATTAAACCACTTGTTTGGAGCTGGCTGAGATTCTATTGTTTTATGACTAGTAGAGTACACAAGAAAGATTTCGACCCTTAAAAATGCGTATTTCAGTAGGTACTCAAATAAGTTTTTTACAGGAAGATCTTATACATCTAGTGCCTGTTTCCCCTTATAGGTCTTGTTATTCTGAACATTTTGATACCACATTTTTCTCTCTACTCCTATTAGTTAACTAATTATGATTATTTATTCATTTGCGGACTCGCAGCAAATTAAACACTTACTAAAAACGGCCTTTTCAACACCCTATAATACTGAAAAGTCATCATTTTTTTAATATGTAGACATTGTGTACTTGCTTAAATTTTATATACGAAACTGAAGAACATTTATTTTTCTACTAGGTGATATTGGTTCCAAAGACATACATCGAAAGAGGAGGTGTCAGCAATCATTTATTTATAGACACCTTTTTTTTCGACCACAGTAAAAAACCGCCACAGCGTAGTTTGGGCACTGTAAACACATTAAATTGAAAATTCACTGTAAAATTCCTTTTAAGTCAAACGGTGACAAATAAGACACCAACAGATTCAGAATTGGACATTATTTATGCATAACAGTTTTTTATTAGTCAACATTATGGAGAATGAACACTTGAGAAACAGGGAAAAATTAGCGTTACTGTGACATTTTCGCCCCAAAAACTGACTGTTTGGACTACCTAATTTCAGTGGGTCTCTAATGTGCACATTTAACACCTTTTTTTTCTTCTTGTTGAATAACTCCATAACTTGTAACAATTTGCACAAGAATGCCATTTATTTGACAGATTTTGAATATAAGAATAGGGTTTCATCCATCATTTGGCCAGTGTTTTTCTAGCCTTTAATTCATGCCTGCAGGTATATATAAAAAATACTGTATCACAAATCTTGAGGAATTTTATTTGGTATAAACTTTAAAGATTTAAGTAATTAACAAGATTAATTTATAATTTGGATGTTTCTGCAGAATTGCTCTCCCCACTCTCTGCCTGGACGTTCACTTGCAGAACCCCACCCTAAAATGACCATGTGTTGAATTTGCTGTCGAAAAGCTCTCCCCACTCACCAATTTTTGCTCATTCTGAACAAGAACAATTCATTCAAACTAGCTGAACCCGTGGAAATTCCATGGGTGTTGACAACAAAGATTATCCATTATCTCATACCTCTGCTCTTTTCTCACCCTTTGACTGTATCTACTCATTCTCTCCCTTATCCCTTCCGATCTTCGTTGCCTGTCCATGTTTATATCGAACTGTTATACAAACATGAATTAGTTCCATATGTGAAAATCTCCTTACCCTCTAAATAAACTACCTAACATTGTTTTCTCCCCTCTCCCTTCCTACCCTCATATTAAACTACCTAACTCTTTTCTGTCCTTTCTCTTCCTACCCTCTTATTAACACTTTCAGTTCTTTCTATGAAGATCTTCGTAGATAGTATTCCTCATAGTCACTACTGCTAAATACAAAGATCTGTGTTTTTCCAGCAGTACTTTACCCCTATACTTTCATGATGTAACTATATGACCCAGTTTCCTGTCTCATCAAAATGGGTAGCACATAGAGAGTGTAAACGAGTAGCATCAAAATAGTTAAACTGTTGTATAGCCGTCTTGGTCCACAGGAAGAAAATCCTGAGCTTAGAGAAAAGGGAAGACTTGGTTTATAAAAATATGAGGATATATTTTCATTTCATAAGATACATTGTGTCGTGGTGGAGAATGAAGAGGTAGGGAGAGAGAGACAATAAGAGCCAACTGACTGTTCTTAACAGGGACATTGATCTTGTTTTCCCAGGCCTGGTATGTCTCTCTGAGGGTGTCCTGTGTCGCATTTTCGCGGGCCTCTGTGTCGCTTTTATCAGGCTCGAACACTGCAAGTTCAGTCGACATCCTGTTTTATGACCCCTGAACACCAGATGTGTCTTCCGGTCCCGACACCTTGCAGCCGATATGCTGTTAACTTCCAACACCTCTGGGGGTTAAATCTGTGACCTCTGCCCAAATATCCAACAAAACTACCTAACTCTCTTTTCTGTCCTCTCTCTTCATACCCTCTTATTAAATTACCTAACTTTTCCCTTATTTTATTGCTGAAAGCATAACATTTGAATGCAGGAGGAACAAACAGAATAATATAAATTTGTTCCACTAATGTCTAAAAAAAGATGATCTACCAAACTTTTGCCTCCACATGAATTCAACAAGATAAGAGTCAATCAATTTATCAATGTATTTTACATTGACAATTATTTTACTACCTAGCCACCTGCCAGATTCATTTGAGGGGATTTCTAGTTACACATGTTTCATGATCAACAAAATTCACTGAATGTTTGACCTTAAAATAGTTATAGTTATCAATACGATCAGATGCTCTCCAACAGTGTGAAACCGTTGTCGTCAGGCAAAATGAAATCCTTTATTGTAGAAATAAGAGTTTGCATGTCTTGAAGGTACCGTGACCAAAATGGTGGGTAGATCAGGTTTGCTACTTTGTAGAGGCACTGTAATTTGTTTCATTTAAAAAAAATATATTTTTATATTGTGCTCATAAAATCTTGCACCGAGTTGAAAAAAATAATTAAGTTTTACTAATCATGGAACTATTTAATATAAATTATTTTAAATTCTTATTTTTAATTATTGCACTTCAATATGGTTACCATTATTGTCAATTCCAATTTCTGGTTTAACTATTCATAAGTTAATAAGAGTTGTGTCCCCCTTCATGATTGGCTGTTTAGAGTATATCTAGATGGCTCTTGAATGGCAGTGATTTAAATAGTGCTGGGTTATTAACCAATCAGGGCTGGCCTTGGGGTACTACCATTAGTATATTAGCTTCCCACTTTGAGGGAAGCTTACACTTTTCTATTGTAAATAAATCTCCCGTAGATGACAGAACGTAAAGTTCCCCGGAGGATGTGGTACATTTCGAGAAAAAAAAAAAAGAAGACCTCTATAGATCTCCCCCAAGTGAATACCTTTGTCCTGTTTCAATCATTCTATTAAAATATTTTTATTTTATTTTTTTTTTCTGTCTTATTTTCATTTCAGAGTATTGATTTACAAGACAGCGACTTGTATGTGCACGTGTTTCATTTGCACGATGAAGGTCCATCAGATGAAGATTTGGGAGATAATGATAATTGCAGTGTGGCACAGATGTGGTGTTTGCCAAATTCTGCATTCAGTGGAATCTGGGAACATTTAATTTTTGATGAAGAAATTAAAGGACGGGTGAGATCTAGTTCTATTTATTTATTTTTTTACCTCTTTTAATGTTTATGTTTATTGACTTAAACGTCAATAAACACGCCAAATCAGAACCTACCCACGATCCCTGTTTCCGGTACCGAGCCCGGATGTGGGAGCAGTGAGAAGAAAGCATCTTTTCTTAAACACAACAAATACAGTTGTGAACCAAACACATTCAAACTAAACACAGCTAAACAGATAAGAACAAACAAACAACAAAGACATAACTACAAACCCCCAGACAACATAATATTAATGTCTTTCTATTCATGTCTTTTTTTTTTTTTTTTTTTTTTTTTTTTTTTTTGTGTGCGTGTATGTCCAGACTCTATAGACAGCAAAACTTTGAACTGAATGGTAATTATTGCGTAAAGTTTGGTAATTAATGATTGTCAATATTTTATAAAGACTATTGTTTTCATCTTTTTTGATTAGAACATTCTCCAGCCTCCAGCAGGTGTATGTGGCGGCTGGGGAATAGACCAGCCAAAATCTGTTATTAAATTTGACTAGTTTTTACCTTCATCCTAATTTTAGTTGCTTTTATGCAACTTATTTATTTGGGCCACTGTTTCTGATTGCGCTCTTATTTGTTACCATAGAAACAGTGGCTCGAATTAATAAGTTGTATAAAAACAGCTAAAAAAAGTGGTGTGTTACAATACTTCATCCAATAATAATAAAGATGGATGACAATACTTGTTTGTAAAATGTATGGAATACCAACATGGTAATAATCTTCTCCTTTTTTTTTTTGTAGCTTCTCAGTTACGCCATGACAACACTTCTCTTCTCTGACCAAAATGTCAACAGCAATATAATCTCATGGAACAGAGTTATTTTATTACATGGTAAGCATTCGGTCTTGTCTTTTTACTGGTTTTGGATTTTGTATAATAGATTTTACTAATATAAGCTGATCACATAATTTTAATTAATAGTTATTTATTTCTAGATTGTCAAAAGAACTTTTTAATGTTCAATACCACAAGGCAGAAGCTGAGTCTAGTGCATTGTTGTAGCTATTTATATTGCTTTAAATAAAACCGTGGAATGGACACGTGTGTGAGAGAAATGAAACATGCCACAAAAACACAATTCAAATGTGGTACACGAACTGGACATAGTTGCATATTGCGCCACAAGGACGGCACTATTCT
This sequence comes from Architeuthis dux, assembly GCA_006491835.1. Classification (NCBI taxonomy): domain Eukaryota; kingdom Metazoa; phylum Mollusca; class Cephalopoda; order Oegopsida; family Architeuthidae; genus Architeuthis; species Architeuthis dux. Next base: position 32,109 of record VCCN01003247.1, read on the forward strand.
CAGCCAGTCTGCCACAAGGCGTGGTTCTGGATTGCCTTATTTTTGGTTCCTGTGGCTTTTTTCCTGGTGTTTGCAAGCACGTTTCGCAATTTTTATGATGGCTGATAAAAAAGAACAGTGTTATGTTTATGTTTTTAAGTCAATAAACACACCGAATTGGAGGCTACCCAGCAGCCTCCATTTAACGAGTCACATTTCCAGTACCGAAAACGGGAGCCTGGAAGTGGGAACTGGGAAGGTCTCTCGGGTCCAGCTAATTGCTCTGAGCACACGTCTTTGTTTCTCTCTACTTCTTTTCTTAAACACAGCTAAATACAGTTATGAACCAAACGCGTTCAAACTAAACACAGCTAAATGGATAAGAACACATAAACAACAAAGGCATTAACATCAGACGAGATTACAAGTGTAAAGGAAAACTGCAGCTGAAACTGTTGTAATGCTTCAAGAATCTTTTAAGGAACGCAAGTATACGAGTGGTATTTGCGTTTTAAATGTGGTGAAATGTCACTTGAAGACCAACCATAATCTGGCCGACCTTCAACAAGCTGAAATGCTGAAAAAGTTTCCCCACACAATCAATGAAGATTGTTGTCAGACAATTGATATCTGAGGTGACTGTTTTGTCAGCAGATCTGGAAATAAAATACATTTCCGCAAAATTCATGCCTCGTTTGCCCACAGAGGATTAAAAAAAAAAATGTTAAAGGCAATGTTTCATAATTTTTTAAATACTAGCATGGATTCCCGGCATTGCCCGGGGTTAAAATAACTTCTCGCACATCCCAGGCAGGCCCACGCATACTCCTGCATACAGTTTAGGATTATTTCTTTGCTCATGTTATCAAATTTGAAGTTTTTTTTTTCCTGGGCAATCTCGGGATTTCCTGCTAGTTTATATATAAATGTGCATGTATGATATCTTGCTTTGTCTAACAATCTTTTAATCCCAAATAAATCCACACTATAATTTATTTGTTCCTTCTCCTTCCAGGTCCTCCAGGAACGGGCAAGACTTCTTTATGTAAAGCACTTGCTCAGAAGATTTGTATTCTGATGTCAGATCGATACAGTTATGGTCACTTTATTGAGTTAAACAGTCATGGTTTATTTTCCAAATGGTTTTCTGAGGTAAGTTAATCAGAATATATTGTGAGACCTTCTTAAAGCTTACTTTTAACTGATTTTAGTCCTTAGTAAAGCAATATGAATTATTTGGTCTTTAAATAACATTTTTCTTTTAACACTTTCAAGACTCCTGGGACATATATATCCGGTGGTTTCTATCGCTGCTAGGATATATATGTCACATAAATCACTTTTAGCAGTCTACTTGGGCTTATGTGTCAAAATAAAGTAAATGAGATTTTCAAGGCTTTTAAATCATAGGATGAAACCCACACAGAAATTAGTTTGTATTACATGACTGAACAGGAAAGATGTGTAAGCAAAGTGATCTGCTAATTCCGTGTTTTTCATTTATTTTTTTTTTTTAATATATAGGGTGTCCCAAAAGTAACTCCCGATTTGTCCCAAAATGAATGCCGGTTCTAAGGGAAGCAACTCGTCTGATTAATTATCAAGAGTATTCAATTTTACTGGTAATTTTAGGCGTACTGGCGTACTGAGTTGCTTCCCTTGGGTAGAACTGACGTTGATATTGGGACAAATTGGCCGTTAATCTTGGGACACTTTGTATTATAGATTTATGATTGATTGTTATGTGAATGTGTATAAAGTGAGAAAAACATGACTTTTAATTTTATTTTATGTTTCATTTCAACATTTGGGACGTATGTGTCACGAAAAATAAAGTAAATGAAATTTTCCTGGCTTTTATAACCACAAGCAATGACTTCATCATAGAATAAAACCCTGACTGAACAGGAAAGAAGTGTAGGCGAAGTGATCTGCTAATTCCGTGTTTTTCATCATACTGGGACAGATGTATCCCATCAGGATTTTGGTTTTTCAAAATATAGACATTTCTTTTATTTAATAAAAGAATATCTTTCTTTAACCATTAAATAAAAATTAACTCGTTTTTGGCTTCTTTTAAAAATTCAGGCATTAAGCACCTTAATAATAGGTTAGTATTGAAAGGGTTAACTGACAGCAGTTCTCAGCATCTGTCATTCCTTCTGAAAAGTAAATACCAAATCTTTTCAGTGAACTCTGAAAAACGGAAATTTTACTCAACTCAATATTTGAAAAGATTTGTATAAATAAAAAACTCACAACATTTTAAAATAATTGATGGAAATGCATGAAACCATGTCAATACAGCATCTATGGAACATCAAAGGTGAAACAAAAAGGTTGATTTTGTACATGTGATTGTAGCAGCATCTGATATTTACTAAGCTTAGCTTAGTATGGCATAAGACCCCAAATGGGGGAGGGATAAAATAGAGGTGGAAAGAATATGTTGTGCCAAGTAAAGTGCCTACTTTAAAAATCAGCATTTAAAATCCTGGCTTGAACACTTACCTCTGGGATTGGTGAGAAATATGCAACTCCTATCTAGAAATGCCTTTGGTGTACTTTGAAGCATTGGATATGATGGGTTAAAGTACTTTTGGTCTTTTTAGATTGTCAGTTTAAAGGCACAGAGATAAATTTGTCTTTAAACTGCCAAGTATATTTTTTAATGTTGTAACTCCTGTACAAGGTTTTTTTTGGGGGGGAAACTTCCATGTTTATTCAATGTTTAAAACAGTTTCATTTTCATACAAATCACCTAATCTTATAATCTTAAATTTGTCTTTAACCTGTTGCCTGCCAAATATATTTGTTAATGTTGTAACTCCTGTACCAGATTTGTCTTGTAAAAGAATTGATGAAAATAGAAAGTCTTCATTCCATGTTTAAAACAGTTTTATTTTCATACAAATCACCTAATCTTATATTAAATTTGCCATAAGTGGTTGAAGAAATGTTTGTTCCTGAAAATTGTGTTTTACCCTAAGAAAATGGTTTTATGCTTCCGATATTCCATTGGGGCAGGTTTTAAACTATATTTCCGAAGAGTTCCATTGGTCTTGAATTAAAAAAAAAAAAGGATTTTTTTTTTTTTTGTCTGGCCAAAAATTAATGTCTATAATATAAATTATTAAATAAAAATTAACGTTTTTTGGCTCTTTTTATACCCTTTTAAAAATTCAGGAAGCACCCTAATAGGTTAGTCTTGAAATGGTTAAAAATAAATGTGACACCCATATATCTACTTTCAATCTTTCTCATAAATATTCAAGTCTTTCTCAAATGAATATCAAAATAATATTCTACCCAGATAATGTCAGAGCAAAATGAAATTGTAAAATTATTTTTTCTTCAAATTTCTGCAAACCCATTTTTACAGTTGAATAAAACCAAAGAAACCTACCCCTGTGCACCTTGAATAGCATTTTTAGATACATTAAGTTCAAGATTACGGAAAAACAATCTCTAAAAAGGGTGGATAATAGATTTAACTTTGCAAGGGTTTCATTGCATACTGATTCTTAACCTGTTCGCTGCCATGTATATTTTTTTAATATAACTTCTGTACCAGGTTTTTCTGATAAAAAATTGATGAAAATAGAAAGTTTTCATTCCATGTTTAAAACAGTTTTATTTTCATACAAATCAACTTATATGTACAACAGAATATCTAATGAATGTAATATATAAGTAAATGTATGTAAGATGAGTTATCTCATCCGTGGCACTGGACTGACGACTTGCTAAGACTAGTTATCTTGTCTGGGCAGCGAACAGGTAATATAACAAAAAACAAAAATAGTGACTATTGATTTCATAGTATTAGGTTATGAAATACTTTGGAACCTTAAAATGAACCATTTGATGTGTTGTTTTATTTTTAATTTTCAAAATTCTTATTTTAAAATTTTTTTTTTTTTAAGAGTGGCAAACTTGTTGTGAAAATGTTTGAGAAGATTGAAGAAATAATTGTGGATAACGATGCATTAGTGTTTGTTTTGATGGATGAGGTAAGTGTTTTATGACCAATGCTTCACTTATGCATTGTTGTTTGGGGGGGGGGGGTTAGAGTTGGAAGAGAAATCTTTATTGTTATTTTGAATTATGTTTGTGGCTTAGTTCTCATTTGTCTGTAGAGTGCTTTCTTCTTTTTTTTTAACAGATGAAGGAATTTGTTTCTGAGATTTCCCTATTTAATATTATTTCATGCAGAATTGGAAATCTTAGCATCTCTCCCCGAAAATGCTTATTAGAGTATTTCTTTTCATCAAATCTCAGAATTGCATTATTGTTCACTTCATTGTATCGCAATCTGTTAGATCTTTTGTTGTTTGTTAGTTTTGTGTGCTGGTCAAGACGTTACTGATATTATTGTTCGGACTGAGATCCTCATCTTGGTTGGAAATGACAACCAAGATGAGGATCTCAGTCCGAACAATAATATCAGTAATACTAACACCTCATCTCAGAAATACCGAACTCAGTTGGTCAAGACGTGTTTTGGTTTTAACCGTATTAATAGAAATGATGAACGAACAAAGACCTGTGTGGTTGCGATGGAAACTGTTAAATAGAAAGAGACCGACTTCTGCTTCTAGATGAGGCCTCAGCTCCATCACTACCAGTAATGGAAATGAGGCTGGTCTGATAACTTCCGTTTCGGCTAAGATCGGGCGAGTTGCTTCCTTTATTTGCATTTAAAATCAACACGTGAAATATGGACATTACACTATCCATCACTAACACATGTACAACAGCTGTCATCATGGCTATGCCTTTAATATGAAATATAGGCTGAGCTATATATATATATATGTGTGTGTGTCTATGAAGCTTTTATAACTTCCACTACTAACAATGTTATTAAGAAAAATAAATTCTTCTCGGAGTATCGATGTGACCATGTGTTCGTTGTTGTAGTCAGTGACTTAAGCCTCACTCATTTCCCTATCCATTTCCCCCGTTACCTCTTTTATAAAATTCTTATGTTCAGTTTCCCATCTTCCCTAGAAGGAAATATATACATATAATAATTTTACAAAGTGGAAGAAGTAATTTTAATGGCTACTAGAAGAAAGGTACTCAGAAAGGCAATATTTTATACACTGAAATAACTAGTGTTTTAACTTGAAAGATCCTCAGCTACTTAGCAATGGTTTATCTAATTTGGTCAAAATTTAGGAAAAAAATCAAGTGATGCTAAAATATATGCAAATACAATTATTTTGCAATAACATAGTATTTATAAAATATGTCCCATGACACGGATATTAAATATGGAAATAAATATGAATAAAGAAAAAGTGCTAATGAGACTCAAACCAGAATCAAGTGAGATTTTCTTTATTACTTAATCTTTATTACTTAATCTTTATTACTTAATCTTTATATTCTACTTTTCAATTTTGTCTTTTTTGTTCACTGAGAAAAAAATGTACATATTCTGTTATTTATAAGATTTTTATAAAATTTTAATAAATTCTTTTTGTTTCATTTTCCCAGGTCGAAAGTCTGACTGCTGCTCGTAAAAGCAGCTTAAATGGAAATGAACCTTCTGATGCCATCCGAGTAGTGAACGCTCTTCTAACAAAGATTGACCACATCAAGAAGTAAGACATTTTGCATTTATTATTTTTTATTATTATTAGATGAAGTATTGCAAGCCATTATTAATTTGGGACTAATATTTTCTCATCTTAATTTTTTTTATAGTTTTTTAAAAATTAAAAAAATTAAATTTATCTATCACCCACAATTTGAAACACTGAAACGGATCAGTAGTCTTTTGCTGAAAAGATCATCTAATAAAAATTCAAATCTATCCGTGAATTTTCTCACGGGATTAACTAATAATGAAATAACCGCCATTTTCGATATTTAGAGTTATTCCCCCTACATTAAAAGTTTGTATTATGGAATAAATGCTTTCAAACTGCAATGTCAGAATTTTTAGATAATCATTTACGTTAGAAAAGCAATCAACTTCTAGATAATTCATTAATAGGTAGAACACCTCTCTCTATTTGGACATCATCCATCAGTGTTTCCTAACCTGGGGTTTTTGAATCCCCAACTAAGGTGGCTAGACGTCCGGCTTTTAAGCCCTCTGTTGTCCTTTTTGGGTCAGACTGAAAAACTTATTCATATTACCTCAGATGTGCTTAGAACAGTGGGAAGTGAAAGCCAACGGCAACTACATATAATAAAGAAAATATGTTAAAGGTTAACTATTAATGTATTTTTATTACATGTTTCTGCCAAAGGCCGATTTCGTTCAGAAAACTTAAATACGAGATACAAGAAAGATTTTGAAATCTTGAAAGAGTCTGAACCTTTAAAAAGGTAAAGAACTGTTGTTTTAAGTTGTTCTCTCTCTCTTTCTAATTCCTGTTTGCATTGTAACCTTGTTTATTTTTCAGATATCCTAATGTTATGATTTTGACCACATCAAATATCACTGGTGCAATTGATCTTGCATTTGTTGACCGGGCGGATATCAAGCAATATATTGGTCTGCCATCACCAAAAGCCATCTTTCATATTTATCAGTCCTGTATCAGTGAACTCATGAGGGTAAGTTTTTCTCACACCCTGCGGGGGGAAAAAGGCACGACTAGTAATCTAGTGGGAGTTGCGGAGGGGCGTAACGATTACCGACATGGAGAAAAGAATTAGTGGACCAAATTTGAGTTTCGGCCAAGGCTGTTTATGTTCACTTCGCACTAGGTCCCTTGAGAATAAATGTGACCACCCCAAATCACCATAGTCAAAAGGTGCTGAGCTAAATCTTCATTTTCCACAGCATCTTTTTGCTTTAAGACTCATTTGAATCTTGATTTAAAAATCTGAAAATGACCTGAAAAAAGAAAATAACCGTTTTTATAAAAATTGTTCAACAAGCTTACATGTTAAATAGAAAGTATGACCTGGTAGTTACTAGATTAACATCACTTTTTTTGGATCTCATTTTGTACAACAAAAATAGTGTTTTTAAAAAAAAAAGAAAGAAATTTTGACTAGTTTTTACCTTCATCTTAATTTTAGTTAACTTTCAATTCGTGCCGTTGTTTCTACAGCAGCTTTTGTTAATCCATGAAGCCTTTGTGGCCTATAAACTAGACTCCTTCTGGCAATGAGTGCGTGAGTTCGATTCTCACCGAAAACTTACTCTTTATTATCCGACCGCACTGTTATTGCGTTGTATATAAAACCAACTGAAATTAAGAAGGTAAAAATTAGTCAAAATTTAATGTAAAAAAATGGTGTTACAATTTCATCATCAACAACAACAATAATAAAAAAAATAGTGTTGTTATCACTCTTGTAACTAAAGAACAGTTTAACAGATTGATAACATTTGATTTATAGACTAGATTTGATTGACTATTGAACATTGTTCCCGCTAAGCTGTGTGTGTGTGTGTGTGTAAACACACATTTTACAACCAGCGCACAAAGGAAATTAATGTGCGCACAAAAAGTTAGTTACCTAAACATAATTTTGGCGCCCCCCCAAAAAAATAATGTTTTGATTATTTATTTTGTGACTCATTACCCACTGAATGACAATAACATGAAGAATTAAATACCACCTTACATAGGCCTAAAATAAAGTCAAACTATAACATTTAATTAATATAAATTGAATTAAAATATTACTTATTTTATTAAGCAAATTTTTTTCCTACCCAGAAAATCAAAGTTGTGACTTCACTTCCTATAAGATTTTGATTCTTTTAAAAGTATATTGTAGAATGTGGGCCCCTTCACACTTGTACCTGGGAGCGATTGCCCCCCCCCCCCTGCTACACCACTGCTGACTACTAAAAATGAGAATGGTCATTGCTATTGGGCTCTTTAAAGCCTTGTTTTATGTGTGGTGTTTGTGTTTTTCTGTACTTTTCATCCCATTATCACATACTTTCAGAGAAATATTTAAATAATTTATGTGCCTTATTTTTCTTAGACGGGAATAATTTCCCCGGTTCAACAGATGCTGGACATTAGAGCCCTAGAAATCACCAGTTATGCTGAAAATGATGCCACCCGACTCAGCCTGCAGCTTCTTAGAATTTCTGAGTAAGTTTCCTTCTTACCAAAAGGTTTTCCATTTTTTCCCCCTAATAGTATACAGCACACATCACCAGCACAGCAATTATGGTGTGCATTGAGGGGTAGGATATTTGTTTCAATTTGGGGAAAATCTGTCATTGTTTACAACTTTGGATATAAAGAAACAAAAGCAGAACAAGATT
>VCCN01003247.1:253129-266716 GCA_006491835.1 Architeuthis dux
TTAAAAAAAAATTTAAAAAATAACTATATGCTAGTGTTCACGCTTGTTTATTGAAAATTCAGACTTTAGTGATCACCACCCAACAAAAGGTGAGAGAAGTAACTTATTCATTGATCACCCCCACCAAAGCATGCTGCCAAAAGACATTGGTCACATGACAGTTTCTATTGAGTGATTAACCAGACCTGTTCCATTTTTAAAAGATCTTTAAAAAGTGTGTGGAGCTACCTACTTCAATCATTATTATTGAATACTTTTAAAAATGTATTGCAATAATTAAATACCTTCAAAGTTTTAATTTTAGTTTCAATTACAAGAAAATAGCATAAAGTTAAAAAAAAAAACCCAAAAAAAACCCACTTTTCCATAGTTAAAGCAGTTTTTAATGTCAACAAATTTCTTGGAATCTGCCATAATTGATGAGCGTGTCATCAGAAAATCTTTTTTTAAAAATCTTCCAAAAATAGTTCAAATTAAAATTTGATTCGAAGAAAATTAGTCAATTTATTGATTAATTGACTGGATTTTGGAAAACTATTGTTTACTTTTTACTTACAATATAGTGAAAGATATATTTGTTGACGGGTGGAGGGGGTCCGTTTTCCTGTCAATTCAGTTCAAAGGTCAATCTAAATATTTTTAGTGTCTAAATCGGTGATTCCCAACCAGGGGCGAATTTAGGTAGTCCAAGGGGGGAATACGGCTATCAGGTAAAAAATAAATGTTCAGTCTAGAGATAGGGTTTTCTGCACATCTATCAAGTTGAAGCTCAAAATAAGCTCCAGGTCGAGAATGATTTAAGATGTGTTCTATCACTAATAGACCCACAAATCCAAGAACGAGTTGCAAAAAAAAAAAAAAAAAAAAAAAACAAGAAAAGAGATCACATTGATGTGTATATCAGTTACGATAGTAAAATTCTTATTTTTCTTTGTAATAAATTGGAATTTCAAATGATGTGTTCTAATTATTTTTGCTTGCTTTGAGTAACAAATACACAGCAGCAACAGCTGTAGAATTATAAAATTAAGCTGATTCTTAGTATATGACTGTCTAATTATACGCAAAATAAAATTATTATTTGAAATTATTCTTTGTTGCAACTTAATAAATGGAAGGGGGGAATACTAGTAATCTTATTGACAAAAGGGGGGGGGTGACTCGAAAAGGTTGGGAACCACGGGTCTAAATGATATTTTATAGAGATTTCATAAAGTTAAATAAGGGAGGGGGGGATGATCGATTTAAAAGAAATATTTCCAGGTTTTTCTTACAAAATACCCTTTCATAAAAAAATTTGAAAAAAATCATTCATAAATTAATACCGAAAATATTTTTTAAATTGCTTATTAGTTCATTTTTGGTAGAAATTTAAAATCTAAGTATTTTCGCCTACAGACTTTCTCGTGTGAATTTACAGTTTTGCACAATAATGTAAACAACCTTTCAACCACACACATCTCCGGGTTTATATTGTATACACGAATAAGTTTTATATCAGAATTTTCTACAATTTTCTTTTTACTAATGACAGATTATTACAATAACATTAACACGTCGCATTATTGCCAAAAAAGCGTGGTTGTATTTTATTTTCGTGTAATGAAAGACACACTTGGTAAATAAAAATAGACTCCGTCCGTGTGTCGGAAACAAATACAAACCGGAGCAAAAGATAATCATACAATAATGACGTTCATTTTGTACGAGAAACTCTTGAATTCGCTAACTGAACAAAATATTATCAGAAATAAGACATTAAGGTTTTCACTTAAATGAAAGCAGTTGTTTATTTTTGGTAATACTAAGTTTCTTTTTAACCTCGCATCGCATTTGAACTACGAATTTCTAAGGGGTCGAAATAATTTGTCTTATGCTTTAGCTCTACTAGTCATAAAACGATAGAATAAGTAGTTAAATTTATAAAAATTTATTCCATATTAATGAATGGATATATCAGAACTATGCATTTCTCTGGGAAGCGAAAAATGACTACAGTTTGTGAAATAACACTACTAAAATACCACAACAGCTATTAAACATTTACATAGTCGTACTAGTCATAAAACGATATAAACCCTAGAAATGCGTAGTTCAGATGAGAGGGTTAACTGTAGGAATACCGTTTAGTTTTATATACAAACCTTCGCAACGATTGGATTCAAATTAACCAAAAATGTGGCGACCTATTATGCCCCACTCTGGTCTATCACAGCAACACGAAACAGAAGAGCAAAAAAGTTGCTTTCCAAAAAAGGCACGCATTTTTGACTGGTTAATAAAAGAAAATAATTTGTCTATGAAATTAGTAGAAACAATGCAAGATATAAACAACAATAACAACATTTCTTCTTCAAAACAAATGAAACATTTAAATCAAGGTTAAAAGTGACACCTTGCCTGTGGACGGTGAAAACGAAATATCGAAAATACAAAATAGTCTGGCGATAGAGCACACCAATATGGACATAAATACAAGGACATTCTCCTTGGGTTTCTTACCTATTGGAGCCGTAGTAGCTCTGAAGTAATCGAAGACTGTCCTTGTAGAGTTTTCTGACTTTTTGAGCGTGGGACAAGACACTAGACTGCAAGTACGCCATGATTGTTGCCCGTCCGACTTACTTCCGTTACGTCACTTCCTTTCCTCTACTGCTCCGGAGACGATTTATTCGCAGTGTTGCCAATTTAGCGCGTTTCTAGTTTTGGCATTCCAAAAGGCGCTAAATTAGCGCGTTTGCGCCTAAACCATTTTGGCCATTTTCTGGCTATTTTCGACTATTGTTAACGTCTTTTTGATGGTTCTTGGCCATTTCTGGTTATTTTAAAAGATTCAGCGCTTTTTGGCAGTCAAAGTAGCGCAAAAATATTTTTGAGTTGGCAACATTTTATTCGCCTCCCTACGAGTACGAGAGCAAAGTTCGACACAAGGTCACGTTTAATGTGGAGCGCCACACGCGTGGGTAGAGGCACAACTTGTCCAGTTGCCTCGCCTTGTCTTGTCTTTTGGGACGCCACAGGCATCAGGGAATGCCCTGAACCTACTCCTATTTTGTGCAGCCAGAGGGAGCGGTTCCCCTGGAATTAGACATTAAGCTTTTATATCCCCAGTAAAACCAGAGATTGCGATTGTTGATGTTTATGATAATTGTTACCCCCCACCCATACACATTTTTATTTATTTATTTATTAAGCTTAGCTTAGTACGGCAGAGGACTAACTAGAAGGGTTTTTTGTAGCGCCAGACTTCCTATCATGGAGAACATAATTCAAAATCATGGCTCTTACCTAAATGTTTGTTCATAGGTGTTCAACCTATGAACAAACATTTTCAACGGAAAATCGCCACCTGATTTTAAAAACGTAATTAAAATTGAAATTTTAATTACGCTGAAAATTGAAAATCGAATTTTAAATAAAATTCCATTTTCGATTTTAAAAAAATATTTTTCTAAAAATAAATTAGCCCAAATCTTTGTCTAAACAAAAAGAAAAACATATTTTCATTAATTATCACTTAGATTTTGATTGTTATAAAGTCAATGTTTCCTATTCAACAAAAAAAAAATATCAATCATGACGCCATTTTCGATGACAAAAAAATTGTTTTAAAATTTAAAATTCCGTAGTCAAAATTCTATCAAAAATAAAGTTATAGTCAAATGCAGAAAATTTGAAGGAAACTACTTAGTTTTATAACGTATTTTTGCATTCACGCATACGGTCAGCGTGGAAACCACTTAACACAATTTCCTTTGGGACAATCCAGATTTTTATTCCGAGAAATCTTTTAGATAACCAATTTTCAGGACATGAAAAGCCATATTCGATTTGAATTTAATACGCTTTGTAGACAACAAGTCTGGCAAAATCTTGTCAGCTTACATTTCATCTTGGATACTTGACGATGCACAGTTCAACACACCACAATTTAGACCAGCCACACATCCACCACTCACCCACCACTATAAGAAACCCAGCAAATCTTCATCTTTGTTCAGTCCATCCAGATTTGTTTGCCTAAACAAATCTATGGTTGTTCCGAATTTCGATTACGTACGTACGCATTCATTCACATTCATACCACACACACACACACACTCTCTCTCTCTCTCTCTCTCTCTCTTCCTTGACATCTTCAACAAACTACAGACACGTATACTAAGTAGTATACGAACACTATAAATGCATTATCTTTTCTTCTTAGCTGAGTACTACTTTTTGTTATTATCTTCTGTAATAAATATACTTATTATCGTTGCAGAGTATTTGTATTTCTTTATTCACATTAAATTTACAAACTGCATCCTTGCACATGCATGTATTTAATCCCTTTCACTACTGCAGAAACAGGCAGAGAAAGAAAGATTTCTCTTATGCGCATCGTTAACATTACCAGCTTTCTTTCTCTAGTCCCATCAGCACTTTAGCCTACTATCGGCAGTACTGACCTTTAAGGTTGCTTCTAGCCATTACTATTACTGCTGCTACTATTAGCTTCACTGTTAGGGACTACCAAGCTCTCATCATTGTTATTGTTTTTACAGTAACTCTATATGGAGTCAGATATATTTAATAATGGAGTTAGTTAGATTTATTATAGTTTTAATTCCATCAACATTAACTTCTCACTTTATCGTTCAACTAAACTGCGCTAAAGAAATGTCCTACATTTTGCATTAAGAAAAAAAAGGAAAAATAAATTCTAAACATTATCAATCAGCATGTTTCCAAAGATAGTGATCGGTGTATATAATGGGGCGCGGAATATTTATCGACAACGATTCACCGACAAGTTACCGACAGTAAATTACCGACATTTATCGAGGTGTACAATTTATCGAGATACAATTTACCGAGATATATAATTTACCGAAATGTTTTTTAAAAAAAGGTAAAGAATTTAATGAAACGAAAATATATTAAAAGATTTGGCAATTGTTCGGTAGAGCGCGTGACGAGAAAAAAGTTAAAAACTTGTATAATAATTATTTTTATTATAAGAAATATTTATCCAATTCGTAAAAAAAAAATGAATGGAGAATTTTCCTGAGATTTTTATTTTTGAAAAAGTTGTTTCCAGTGTAAACAATGGGACGTAAAAATTAGCATATAGAAAAGATAAAATAAAATTCAATAAAACTACAGATTTTTTGTTTGGAAACTTTGTCGTTGCTTTTTTTAAATAGAATATATTTAAAAAGCTTGTTTTATGGATAAATGTTTTTTTAAAAACCCAACAAGCTAAAATTTTAAGTCTTTTAAATTTTCCAGTTTAAATAAATAAAATTGTTTGTTTGTGAATTAAAAAAAAACATCTGAAACTTAAATTTCACGTATCTTAACTTTTTTAGCTTAAATAAAAATGTTTATTTGTGAAATTTATTTTAAAAAACCTTTATTATCATCTATATAACTTAAACCTGAAACTTATTGGGTATCTTGCAGTTTAAACAGCTGTTTTTCACGTTGTAGTTTAGTGTCCCAAATTATCACACATATGAAGGATTTCAGTTGATAATTATTAAAACATAAATACAGATAATACGACACAAATACAAAAAAGTTTACAAGTTTATAACAACAATAAATATAATATATAAATAATTCACCTTCATCTTAATTTCTGATTTTAAAAAAGCAACTAAAAACTTAAAATGGAAATAAATAAAAAATAGTAGTCAAAAATTAAATAATGATTTACAATTCACCTTCATCTTAATTTCTGATTTTAAAAAAAGCAATTAAAAAATTAAGATGGAGATAAATAGTAAATAGTAGTCAAAAAAGAAAGTACAAATATCTAAAATTAAATTAAATTATTTAAATATAGAAACGACGTGAAAAACTGACGAAAACCTGTTTAAACTGCAAAAGACGGAAAGACCCCTAAATTTGATGTATCTTAACTTGTTTTAGCGTAAATAAAAACAAATGTTTGTTTGTGAAATTTATTTTGTTTTATTTTATAATTTTATTCCATTTTGACCTTCTCGATAATTTGTATATCTCAATAAATTGTACATCTCGTTAAATTGTTATCGGAAAATTGTTATCGGTAAACTATTGTCGTTGAATCGTTGTCGGTGAATCTGCTGGCTCCCGTTTATATAATCGGGTGATGACAGACAGGCTGGCTAATTTCTGCTGACATTGAAGTCCTACGCAATACACAGGGGACATAACCCCAAATGCAGTGAATTTACAAGATTAAATTGCACCACAGCTGTGATGTGAAAAACTGTCTATTAACTGCTAACTATAATTCTTTTGAAGAAAATTAGAGAAAGAATCATTCAAGAGCCCAAAAAGATCACCTAAATATGTTTCCGCGAAAAAAGCATTTTTTTAAACAAAAAAAAAATTATTCTTTAAAAAAAGATTAAAAAATATTTCAGGGACCCACCCCGAATAATCTTCATGGGGACCCCCGGAGGTGTCCTGACCCCGACTTTGGGAAGACCTGGTTTACAATACTTCATCTAATAAAAAATAAATAATAACAAATTTAATGTCAACTTTTTGACCTGATTTTGCCTGCTGGAAAACATGAAATGGGTTGCGTGTGCGTGTGTATGACTTTGCTATTACTGCTACTATTTCACCTGAAAAAGTGATACACGTACCTCCAAAATTGCTGTTTTTGCGAAAACAAAGCATTTTCCTCCCCAAATCAAGAAAACCATTTTTAGAAAATGTCTACAAGTTGTACCCATGCGCATTTGCAAATTTCTTGGCCAAAAGGTGTGTCCGGTAGTGATGACATAGGATTAAAAGAGTTCAAAAACAAACCTTCTTAGGAGCTATTTAGTGGAGTACTCATGCGGATTTGCAAGGTGCTAGGCCAAATCGTGTGTCCGGTATCTCTGACACAAGATTAAAAGAGTATATAAAAAAAACAAAAAAACTTCGCCTAGAGATATTTATCATGTAATTAAAAAAAAATGTTTAATTTAAATCTAGGAGACTTTTTCCAGTGTTGATATTTTACATTCATTTTCTTAGTTTCTCCATTCACCCTGATTGTGAAGTAACAGAACAATTGTTGTTGTTTTTTTTTTTTTTGGGGGGGGGGTATGCTTATCAATTCTAGCAACTTCTTTCATCTATTTTTTTGGAATTCACTGAAAAAGTACTTATATCACCATAATAAGAGGTCTGCCGGAACGTATCCAGCCATTTTGAATATCTCAAAAACTGGTTTCGCAGCTTCAATGTAACTTAACAACCAATCAGAGGGGGACCTTACTGCGCATACACGAACAGACACTCACCCGTGGAGTTACTCAGTCGACAGTGAGATGCCATTGAGTGAACCTGTGTACTGTGTGACCATCACAATGCCCAAGCATAGATCAGCGAATATGCACCGAGGTTTTTTGTATAAAGCATGAAGCATCGACCGGGTCTGTCAGCCCCGCTACAATCCAGATTTGCCTCGCTGCGACTAAATTTGAAAATCATAAAAAACACTGATCTCTGGCACTTGTGGGAAATATGCAACTCTCTCAGCCAGGAGGCTATTCCAAATATGTTGTTTTTTAAACATTCAAATCAGATCAAGTTTGGAGATTTAGACATATACTTATTGACCGTTTGCCAAATCTTTGCTCATTCGTGACCAGTGATCAGCGGGATAAGGTATGGGGAACTCCCTGATGTCTGGGGTAATATGCTGATGAAACTCGAAATTTTTGCACCCACCTATGTACAAATATGCGTGGGGTCCCACATTAAAAAAAGCCTTGTGCCACATTCCATCTTTGAGAAAATGCGTAAATAGGTATAGTCAGGTAAGTGTTTCTCGCCATCCATGACCAGATACTAATAATAATAAGTATAACAGTTTGTTTCCTGGGAACCCGTCCCCCAAACAGGCAAATTGAATCAAATAATGGGGAGGGTCAGGGTCACGCCCCGATGCCTGCGGTAAAAGCCGATTGAACTATTTAATAAGACCGTATGTCATATTTTGCACTCATAGGGAAGCAAATAAATACAGAGGATGCCGCTATTTATAATCATGGATAATGTTATCAAACGGTTATTGTTGTCAAAATCAGTCGGTACGATATGGGCGAATCGGGTGTGCTAATCTAAGTGTGGGGTCTGCGTTCGCGCTCGCCTTCTTATACTTAACTAGCTTCCAGGGAAGTCTTTTTTTATCAGCCTCCTCCCCACGACGGCAAATTTGACACATTTGGTCGGATTAGGGTGGGGTCCTGCACACGAACGTCCCCATGACTAGAGACTTCCAGGGTAGTATCACTATCTCGGACCTCATGGCATTTGTCTCAGTGACAGGGACTTGGGATTCTCCCCCCTCAGGTCTCTAGTCATGGCGATTTGAGATCTCCACCCTCCTGCATGCTGCACGTTCGCGTGCATGACCCCACCCTAAACTGACCTTGTGTCAAATTTGCCGTCGTCGTCGGGGAAGGCAGATAAATAACACCCAAGTCACTTTGCGCACACGTTCAACAGAATAGCCGAGTTAAAAGCTCTGACACTGCTGGCTCTCGAATTGAACAGGCGCGCGCACACTCCACTGTGTGTGTTTATCTTTCTTGTGCGTAGAGGGCGTAACTGTCAGTGCGTGACGTAGGACGCGAGTGTTGTAGTAAAGGAAAGGAAGTATGGCGGCAGTGATGTTGGTTTTGGCCGCCTCGCTCCTTTGTATTCCTCCAGATCACCAACAAATTCCAGTTCTGCACCCGTCGTTTCACTTGTCTAAATTGTCACATCTTTCGGCAGTGTAGTTAGCAACTTTGTGTCCTCCAAGCCGATCGCCATTTAACAAAAAAAGAGAAGAAATTGCTTTCGACTACACCGTTTTTTGTTGTGTTTGTGTCACTTCTTGTACGTGTGTCAATACACCGATCGACCATCTCACAAGAAGAAGAAGAAGAAGAATCTTAGATTTTCTATCTTTTTCTTTTTTTTTTAAAGGCTAGATTTGTATATATTTTATCTACATAGAAAGAGCATATCTTTTATACATGGTAAAGAGTGTGGATAAATAATATAATTAATATTAATCGCATTCGCCTGTGTCATGTCTCAATTTGGAAGAGATTTGGATAATTTCAGTGCATGTCGGACTGTACGAATAACCGGTTCAGAATGTGTGGAAAACTACACGGTAAGTAATTATAAGTTTTCTTTTAAATAACAAACAGAAAAAGAAGGTTAAGATTCGTTTTTAGAGGGGGTTCTATTTACAATGTAACTGTAATGCGAAACTGGGAACGTACTTTCCGCCATTTTTACGAATCCAGGCCTTGAAGTATGTGGTTACTTCCCTTGACACGAAATATTATGTAAAAATTAAAAATAAAAACAAATGAAACCATAAACCAAAATGCAACAGTCTTATGGAATAAAGTAGATATTTATTCTGAAGACATGCTTTTTTTTCTAACCTACACAGAATGGGTTTCTTTATTTAGGATTCCTGTACACAAAATATTCATTGTTCATAGCAGCCGTTCTAACAGAAAGACAATGATGTAATTTAGTCTCTTTTTCGGGAAACGTCCACCTGTCAAACAGGTACTTTGATACGTTTGGGTCAGTGTTGCCAATTTAGCGCGTTTCGCGCTAAATCCAGCGCCTTTCTTGTTTTGGCTGTGCAAAAAGCGCTAAATTAGCGCGTTTCCGCCTAAAACATTTTGGTCATTTTCGGGCTATTATTGACCATTTTTAGCGTATCTTTGGTGGTTTCTGGCCATTTTTTAGCGCTTATTGGCAGTCAAACTAAAGGGGAAATATTTTTTTGAGTTGGCAACATTGGTTTCAGGTTTGGGTAAAAGAAGTCTTCTCATTCAAAGACCGAAGTATCCGTGTCTTCACATCTCTCTCCACAAGTTTACGAACCGCATACTTCGAGGCCTTACTTCCGCGAAAATGGCGAAAAGTACGTGCCCAGTTTCGCATCATAGTTACATTGTAAATACAACCCCCTTCTCTCGTAAAACCGTAAAAATTAATTTTTTTCCCAAAACAATTTCTGTACGTTTTTAGGGTTTTTTGGGTTTTTTTCTGGATTAACCGCGAAAACAAATCTGGACAAAAAAAAATCACCAAAACAAAATATTCGTCGTTTTTTACTTTTTGTCTTCATCTCTTCTTTATTTTAATGCACCCATGACGTTCAAAATGACGACATATTTGTCATCATGTCCTTGCATTGTAAATTGAACATCGTGTGTCGCCAAGACGGACACAAAGTAAGGGTCCAGTTTTAGATGATACGTACATTGTAAATCGATCACCTTTTTAAGAGCCAATTCACTCATTTCATTCCCCTATAAAAGTTACTTTTTCTCAAAAAACGAAAAAAATGAGGGTTAAATTCAATCACTTTTTACTCACGTTGGGAAAGAAACTGAATCTTACCCGTCCTTTGCTACCAAACCAACTGTAATAATAAAATGAATTAGACAAAAACATTTCAGTAATCAATGAACGAAACTTTAATATCAATACTGTACTGACTGATATACGTACTGTACTCATCAGCCCTTTTCCTTTTCATTTGGGGTGTTACAGACAAAAACTAAATATACAAATAGACTTGACGTATTATTATAGTAGAGGGGGGTTAATTTGTTGTCCAGACACGCCTTTTCAACAGAGAACCTGTTTGAATCATCTGCCTCCTCCATTTAATTGAAATTCTCGAGATCGTCACTTGTTGTGCAATGTTACAAGTTGTTTTGACGTTTTTTTAATCCTCTGCTGGGTTTTGGGGGCTTTCAGACAATTTAAATATCTTTTAATTCATTTATTACAATTAAAACCACCGTATCTCTTTTTTTTTTTTGGCCAGTTACATTTCTTTGCTGTATATACTCTAGAGGGGCGATTGTCGTAGCGGACAATTGAATCGGAGCCTCGGGTTCAAACCCCGATCGAGGCAGTGTCACTTCGCATTAATGCCTCTGGGAAAGGGGTTTGGACCCATCTCTCTCTCCCTCCGGCCTCCAGCTATAGTTAAAATAGCAGGAGGGCAGATAATGGACTCTCCAGCCTTGGAAAGTCAACCAGTCTAGGAGAAGGACAACTCTGATTTAGATTACAAACAACCAGGGAGTGGAGTCCCCTTGAGGTGGTTTGACGCCAAACTTGACGTCCTCCCGGCAGCTCCTGCAGCCAAGCTGATGCCAAACGTATCGATCTCTGCTTGCTTTCCTTTGGACTACCCCAGCGAGGCCGAGAGACGGAATTCTGACGACTGGGCATCCCAGGATCTCCATACGCTTCGTCCAGGCATGTGCCCTCGAGGGGACACCCCAGTATCATTGTCTGTAGAGACAGAACCGAGGCCATTCAATCTATCAGCCTTCTCCAAAATATCTACCAAGTCTGAAAAAATGTATTAATTTCATTCAGACTTTGAAAGGTTTTTTTGCTTGTATTAAAAAATATATAAATTTTAAATATTTTCTTGTCTATCTTGGTTTTAAAAATTTGCATCATCCTATTTTTAATAAGTTCAGTTATTTAAAAGAAATAATTACACACTTTTAATTGAATCAGCAAATACCTTTTAAATATTTTAAAAACTGTCCAGTTTATTATTCTTATTCTAAAACTGTCCAGTTTATTATTCTCATTCTAAATTCTATTTACAAAAATGATCATCTAATAAAAGTAACATTTATCACCAAATTGTATTAAACTATAGAATAATTTCTTGTCCAGTTCAACCGATGATCTAGTAGATCGTCGGTGTGCCATGCTGAGTACTTCCTTTTCATGGCATTTCTCAGGACAATGAGAGTGGGTGCCAATCTCCTCTCTAAGTAACATGTAACAATTTGTAGTGGGTTACATGGTACCAGCAGCAAGGAGTAAACCCTGACCTGAATTATTGGAAGAAGTGGAACCATTCTGTCTTACGGGCTCCACTCTTGGTTTGGAATCCGTTGTCCATCTCCTAGACTGGTTGCCAATCAAGGCTAGAGACCCCAGGCTACCCTACATGTATCCATACCTAAGTGGGAGAGAGCAAATCTTGGGGGGAAAGAGTGGATTCATGCCTTTCCCAAGGGCATTAGTACACCAACTGTCTCAGCTGGAATCTGAGCTCGGTTTGCTGATTCCATTTTCTGTGTTAACCTTTAGGCCACTCACAACACAAGAAAAATTAAGCAACTAGAAAGAATGGATGCAATTTGGTATAATGATACTAAGTTTTGTTTTTTAAACTTCATTTAGTTTTTAAACCTGAAATTTTAAATTGAATTAAATTTTTAAAATATATAATATAAAAAGTAAAAAACAACAGTAAATAGATTATTAACCAGTTGTTAACCAGCTTTTATTTAAAAATTGGTTCCCTTTATTTGTGAAATGTTTTTAAAGTATTAAAAATTCCAAAAAGTTAAAAACAATATTTTTCTAAAGAAAATTATCATTGAAACGTTATTTTTCTTTTGTTTTCACTTTTTTCAAATTTACCACAAGAAAATTTCTTAGATATGCATAATACACTTTATTTAGCAATTTTGATTTTAAAATTTTTCAATATTTTGATTTTCTTTTTTAAACCGTTTGGCTTTCTTGTAAAATTCATTAAATTCTTTTTCTCAGAATGTTTAAAAAATAAACAAAAACAAGAAAGTTGTTTGACACAATTAGTGCAGGACATTTTGTCCAAAATGTTTCTCCAGCATGAAGCTCATGTTACAAGCAAAAATTATGCATTAAAGTACTAACCAGATTGTGACGAGTTGAAAAAAACCAGCTGATTCCGACTCAGCTGAGATGACTGCAAGCCATGAGAAAGACTTGAGAATGTCATTGTCAGCTTTCATGAAGGTCTTCCAACAAGTCAATTTAGATTTCCCGAAGAATTTACTTGTGGTATGGAAGCCGCACTTTTCTCGTCCCAAGGTCTCTCATAGCATTGTCTTATATCTACCCCGTGTTTATCCTGGACGCTTTCAGTACAGAAAATCGTCCTTGTGCAAAAGTCAGAATAATGATGCAAAAGAAGTATAAAAAACCATCTGTATCAGGAGACACAATGAAGAGTTCCAGGGAGGAACTCCTCTTTGCAGCATCCAAACAGTAGAGAATCATAAGGGTATCAGCTTCTTTGTGGTTGTGTGAAAGAAGCTCAGGAACAATGCTTTCAAGGCTATGCACAGAACTATTCTCATATGACACTGCATATCGTATCTCTTGCTTGCTCAAGGCAGCAGAGATGTGGTAGCCAAGGTAGGTGGCAAGTTGTTTAGTGTCAATGTGTGAAATTTCATGGATGTTGAAGTCGTTGAGGTCGTGTCACATTGAACTGTTTCGTGATTACTCCAGTGCATTTATGTCTAGTGGAACTTTAGAGAGAGTTGGGAATGTGTCTTGGTCAAATAGCACCCTGATCTCTTGAAATCCCCTGGCCTCATAGGTGATTCGCTCTGTCTATGACTACGACTATGCAATGTCTGCACATGGGCTCATGAGTGGTGTTTTCTTCAGTGGTGTAGCAAGGGGGGCAGTTTCCCCCAGGCACAAAAATTCCTTTGGCCTGAAATACCTGCGATGTCGAATTCAAAACTGCGCACATACTTTTGTCACAGG
>VCCN01003247.1:301873-326922 GCA_006491835.1 Architeuthis dux
ATGAATCTACTTCTCCCCCCAGCTATGGATAAATAGTAGGGCTGATGGACACCTTTAGCACTGTAAAGTAGTCCATAACCCCACCCCCGTAAAAACCTACTTGCTACAGAAACCACAACAGTTATTGAGGCCCTGTGCTCCACAAGGAGTCTATAAGAACAACAACCAAACCAAGCATTAAATTCCCTGTTTTCTTTTACCTTCCTCTAAGTCAGATAATATTGAACCGTGTATGATTTTGATGACAATCTCCTTTCAGATCACTGAAATCAAACATATCTGTGGATTACCTTGCATGGAGAAGCTTTCCTTGATTGGCAACTCTGTTACAATCGTATTGGATTATCGGACAAAAGTTCTGGCCATGTTTACAGAGAGGGCAAATGAGGTAACAGCTCCTTTTTTTTTTTTCATTTTAACACATTTTTTTTTTTTGCAGTCACCATTTATTTTTTTAAGAAAATCAAAGAAATTTCCCCTGAAGAATCTTTTTTTCTTTACTAGTCAAAATCAATGTCTCTTCCAAGACTAATGGCGTCCTGGGGCCGGTAAAAAATATGTTTGGGACAAACAAAGATCTTCCCCAGATTTTACAAACTGAACCGGGGCAACAGTTTGAAAAAAACAAAAAAAAACTATTCCGTCCCAGAGAAGATATAAAGAGTGCAAAAGTATACATTTACATAAATGTATATTTTTTTCACGCTTTATATCCCTCTACCTGTATACTTTTTCATTCCCTCTCCCTCTGTATATATTTGTCTGTCTCAAATATGACCCTGTGAAAGCAATGAACAAGTGGAGTTGTGGCTGCAGGACACAGTGTAGTGTTGTCATTTTGGTCTTTTAAAAGCATTTGGCCATGAACTTTTTGGTTTGGTCTTATCTAATCTTTTGGTCCTTTTTTTTTTTTTTTCATTTCAACCATTTTATTTAGAATTTTTAAAAAATTTATTTTCAAGGTTTTTCTTGTTTTTGCTAGAAACAAAAAAAAGGACAATTTTTTTTATTGTCTAAAAATATAAAAACAAATGGAAGGCAAGCAACTCTTTAATATAAATCTCTTAGCAGTAATGTTTTTATGCACACCCGACATATATAGCAATTTAGGTCAAATTTGGAATTTTGCTGACGTCATGTAGACATGAAATCAGTCGAAAATTTATAAAGTGAGGCGAAACAATTTAATTTATTCAAAACAATAGTATTTACATTTGTTTTTCTTTCATAAATTCTATTATTTATGTGCTATTAAGATGGTGTGAATTCTCCACATCCAGAATTCCAATTGGGAAGTTGAAATGAAATGACGAATAATAATAATAAAAAAAAAAAAAATTTTCTATCAAAATGCAGAGGTTAGTTAAAGTGAATATGTACAACAGAAAGCAACTTTGTTTTTTAAATAAATTCTTTTAGATGTTTTTCATCAAGATCTAGATCAGGCATGGGCAACCTTTTTTGAGCAGCTGGTCACATGCGATATTGCTCATCATAAATTCGGGGAACACGCCTAAAAGAAACATTTAACTAACATCGTTCTTAGTCATTGTATGTGGTTTAGTCAAACTGTTTTAGTGTATGACCCTGAAAAAAAAAAAAAATGGTCATATGATCAAAGGGAAGCAACTCCAAAACATGAAATTTCAACCCCCAAAAAATGAACATGAGGTGACAGATTGGGTAGGGCAAAACGGCTGAAACTTTGTGGAAAAAATGAGCAGCATTAACGAGCAAAATAGTCCGACTAAACTACAATGATTAAAACAGCCTGTCTAACACAATTCAGGCAAGAAACATTGTATTTATTATTTGTTTGTTATTTACATAACAAGAAATATAAATTATTCACTTTGAAAGCAAACTTCTCTCTATCCTGAATAGAGTCGCTGACTTCTCAAAATTGTCACAAGTCATTTATAAGGGGTGGAAACAGACATTGACCATTAAATCATTGATTTTCATTGGCTGATGTAGTGTCCTGAGTAATGATGCCAATTTAAGACTTCTATCCCTGTTTGACACCAGCTACAACAAACTTCAATCGAGAGACAGTGGGAATGAATGAGCAAGAAAGAAACGAAATAAACAAGATTTTAATAAAATTAAGCATGCCATTCAGAAAGTTAAAAGGCTCTTGACTGATCTAGATGGTTTTGGTTGTGTCGAGATGTCATAAATTAACATTTTAGATGAATTTTAATAAAATCAGTAATATTTTTATTTAAATTATAGTAATGAAATAATTAATATTTTAATAATGTAAATGATTAAAGTCACATTTTAATTTATTAATAATATCTAATATGTTTCCTAGATTTTAGATATCTAGAAAATCTAGATGTGTTTTGACTCAAAGATTTTAGATGTAAACCTGAAAATTTGGCATTTGGTCTTTTTGGTGCCTTTTTTGGCCAGAAACGTCTTCAACTGTCTGGCAACCCTGGCACGGAGACCTCGGTTCAAAGACAGAACTGAGAATGAGACACAGAATTTGGGTTCTCCAATTTATTTGTTCTTAATTCTCTGTTTTTTACAGTTTACTAGGGCTGCAACTAACAATTATTTTCATTATTGATTAATCTGCTGATTATTTTCTCGATTAGTTGTTTATAAAATGTGTTCTACATGTTCTATACATTGTCGATCACTGTTTTCCAAGGCCCAAAATGATGTCCTCAAATGTCCTGTTTTGTCCACAACCCAAAGATATTCAGTTTACTATCATAGACTATGTTGGTTATTATTTTAATAGTTAACTAATCAGTTAATTGTTGCAGCTCTACAGTTTACAGATAATTTTTCAGTTTTGTTTCAAACCAATTCATTTGAATGGAGCAAAATAAATATATTTATTTATTTCCTCAAAATTTCAATATCTTCTCCGGGACTGAAGTTATTTAAAAAAAAAAAAGAAAAAAAAAAGAAGATTCTCACAGCTTCGGCTGGTTTTAAGATTGGGATAATATCTTATTCTTTCAGACCCAGGTAAGTAGGTTTGTTGATATTATTATTAAACAGATTTTGGTTTAGCCTAAGCCCTCAAATGTTGGTTTTGTTTATTCTTCCACTAAGAGAAAAAACAATTATATACAAGTCAAGACACAGTCAGAGAAGGAGTTGGTATTGAGCAAGGGGAGTTAAATGCTGATAGCTTGTTCCAACTGCCACGGTACCATCTATGCTGGACTGTAAGACGAATGGTTCACAAAGGTTATTTGGGGGACTAGTGCTCACTGCAACTCATCCGAGCCCCATAACTCTTCAGTAGACGGCTCTTTAGTCATAATACTAGAACACTGGATGAAGTATAATTAGAAATTGTCAACCAAAACATTCTTCAGTTTTTAAGCTGGTCCGGCTGGCTATGCATCATGCGTACATGCCGCACCAATGGAGCTAGAGGTCTGAAAATTTCAACATTTACTCCTTATTGTCCAAAAAAATCTTTTTTTTAAATTCCCCCGCTAAATAGGTTTTTAGTGGGGGTGTTCATTTTGCAATGTAAGTCTATTCTAAACTGATCCCTTAGTTTGTGTCTGCTTGTTTTTTTTGAAAATTCCGACTTTTTTAGTGATCACTGCCCAACAAAAGGCAATGAAAGTAACTTATTCTTTGATCACCCCTTTATCCAATTCTTTTAATTGATCACCCCCAACACGGCATACTGCCAAAAGACGTTGTTGATCACGTGACGGTTTCTATTGATTGACTAAACAGTCCTGTAGTTGTATAGCTTATACACCTATATATGTACAGTAGATTGTTTTTCCATATAATCTAATTTTAGTATTTTTTAAGAGTATTGAGTATTTATTTGTTCTACAGATCTGCCTGGACAACATGAAACCTTTCCAGAAGGAATTGGATACAGTGGCTGTGGTTTTAGCATTGGCTAAATCTAAAGAAAACAAAGAGAAACTTCGAAAGATGATGCCAAATAAAGTAAGTTTAAAATACAAAATTAGGGTTCTGGGCAGGAATTTAATCTGGAG
This sequence comes from Architeuthis dux, assembly GCA_006491835.1. NCBI lineage: Eukaryota > Metazoa > Mollusca > Cephalopoda > Oegopsida > Architeuthidae > Architeuthis > Architeuthis dux. The sequence goes on from VCCN01003247.1 coordinate 305,869, forward strand.
GGAGGGTGTCACCTTCTCAAATCCATTTTTATAAAAATGTAACTTCTAGAATGGTTGGTTTGTTTATGAAAGCCAAAATTTGTATTTCTCTGTGTAAATAAAGTTTGTGGGGAATTTTTTTTTTTTTTTTTTTTCTCTCTCTCTTTCTCCACTTTTCAGTTCTCAACTTCATTGTAAATCACCCACCTCCGTGTGACAGTTGAGGAGGAATGAAAGGAATGATATTTTATTCTCTCTGTTTATTCTTATAAACATTTGAAGATTTCTCTTGTCTCACCCTGGCTTATCTCTGCTAATCTTTCCCCAAACTTGCAGCTCTCTCTCTCTCTATACATATATTAGAGCTTCATCCAATTCCCCCAAGCCTGTTTTCCTTCTCTCCATATTCCTTTTCATATGTTGTCTGTGTGGATTGTTGCAAAAACACTCCATGTTGCAAGTTCAGATACATGACAGGCCTTTAACCTGTTTGCTGCCATGGAACAGGTAATTCGTCTTAGCAAGCTGTCATTCCAGTGCCACGGACAACATAACTCGCCTTAGCAAGTCATCAGTCCAGTGCCACGGACAATGCAAGTCGTCAGTGCAGTGCCATGGACAGTGTAACTCACCTTAGCAAATCGTTAGTCGAGTGCGACGGACAACGTAAGTCGCATTAGCAAGTCGTCACTCCAGTGCCACGGACAACATAAGTCGTCAGTGCAGTGCCATGGACAGTGTAACTCGCCTTAGCAAATCGTCGGTCCAGTGCCACGGACAACGTAAGTCGTCAGTGCAGTGCCATGGACAGTGTAACTCGCCTTAGCAAATCGTCAGTTGAGTGCCACAGACAACGTAAATCGCATTAGCAAGTCGTCAGTCCAGTGCCACGGACAGCATAACTCATCTTAGCAAATCGTCAGTCCAGTGCCACAGACAAGTTAACTTGTCTTACGATAGTGTGTTATTCTTGTGCAAGATGGCCGAACCCCACTAGAAAGTATAAAGTGTGTTTGCAAAATGGCAAGAGAGTAGATATGAATGTACTGAAATGTAAGGTGGTCTTATATGTAGATCTATATTTTGAGATATTTCCTACTCGTTTAAAATTCTTAAAATATTTTTACAAATTTCTGTACATATTACATTAATCGGATATTCAGTCATACATACTAGTTGATTTGTATAGAAATAACCGTTTTAAACATGCAATGATGACTTTCTAGTTTCAATTTTTTTATAAGAAAAACCTGACATAGGAGTTCCAACATTGAAAAATGTACTTTGCAGTGAACAGATTAAAGAAATGCTTATCTTAGTTATTTTCAAATCTGTCTTCTCCGTGCAATTTTGTGGTACATTGTTAGTTTATAAGAAGAAACCAAACGTGGGAATGCCAGTGTTAGTCTGTCTATCTTTTTGATTTGTAGCATGCTTCTGACATCGACTGTACTAGTCGAGATTCCAGTCCGCGGAACCCCACCGTGATTGCAGCTCCACCCAGCTCAACAATGACCACCACCACTACCACCTCTTCCTCTACACCTCCAGTTTCCAGTTCCCCTCCTGCTGGTCCGGTGTTGCCCTCATCAACGACCAATGCAACTGAGACCGGGGGAGAATCCCTATCGACACCTCCTCTGCCAGGTAATCAAGTATGTATCACTTGCTTAAAGCTAGTCCAACTATTAATCCGTTCCTCCCTCATCTGTGTGTGTTTGCTCTTTGCCTCCACCACCCCCCGTTCCAGACCACAGACCACCATCGCTAGTTCTCTATCGTACACCCCTTGCCCACTTGCATGTACTTCCCCAGTCTCTTGGCTAATCAGTTTTGTGTTCCAACTCTCCTCTCTCTCTCTCTTCTGCCACTGCTGTTGCTTACAGTTTGTCATGTCCAGCCTTCGAATAAGGTTGTAGCCATTCTCCCTTGTAGAATTCAGATCTGCAACAACTGTATGTCTTGCTTTAGAGGAATGTCAAGTAACGAATGCTTGCTGAGACTTGTTTAAAGTGGTTATGCTGGATTTTAAATGCACTAACAAAGTTGGTTGTTAATGTGTCTTTGTTTTTTTGTTTTTTTTAATAACTTATCAGTGGTCAAGAGTGATATGCCCCTTTTTTTAAAAATTTGTTCTTTAACCTGTAATGTAGAGGGAAGCCCTCATATCTGTCCTTCTTTTAGTAGAAATTCTGAAGGTCACATTTAATCCATTACAGATAAATACTGTTCGTTTGAATAAATGAATAGCTTAACAAAGAAGGGCTACTCTTTATCACTGAAAATGCATTTGCTGCTACTTATTGAAGGTGGCATATCAGAAGAGGACCAAGGATTTTATGTCCTTTGCAAACTTAACCTAATGTGTTAATTGGAAAATATCTTTGAGGTTTGTCTTGTCTGTGACCAACTTGTCACAAATTATGTATCTTGGTGCTAAAAATATGATGAAACCTGAGAAAGTCTGTTTAATATTTTGAAAATTATTAATTTTGAATCTGTCTTCTGGTCAATTTTGATGTTTTTTGTATGTGAAAATAGACTAAAAGAGTTCCTATGAACATAGCCTGCTTTCTCTCAATGCTTAAAGCAGAAGTGAATGTTGCTTAAGCCTGCAATGATGCTGTTTGAAATTTGTCAACATTAATTTTGGACTGTGTGCTTATATGAGGATTGTATACTACTGCATTCAATATACTATATATATATAAAGCATGTCATTAAAAACAACAGACAAACTCTGTCTGTTTAACTTTTCTGTTGATTTTTCTTGTTTGCGGACAAGCTGTCTAATGACAAGATTGAAATTATGTAAAAACTTTCCGAAGTTATGAATTTCTGAAATTCGAGATCTTTCAACCATCATTGGTCATTTTCAAGAATGGGTTTGTTAACTTAGATTTTTAAGTAGACTGTGGTTTTTTTCTCTAGCTTTTTAAACTTGTTACAGTCGTCTAGAATAGTCTGCAATTTAGAGTTATAAACCAATTGGTACTTTCAGAAAATAGGTCTGTACATTCACGAAAAAAAGTTATCTCCCTTGCAAAAGTCATTTAAAAGAACCATAAATAAATCCCACAAGTTGATTATTTTGTTTTAACAATGGCCATTTCACAAAGGTTTCAAAAACAAGACAGTAAATAAAAAAAGTGGATTTTTGATTTCTTGGATAATTTATAAAATCGAGAAGAAATGTTGTATACTCGTTGAATGTTCTGGACTTCATCATAAAGGAAACTCTAAGACTTGCTTGTAAAAATATCTGGACATATTTTTATTACACAACATACATCTTTGTCGGCCAGAGAGTGAAGAGTGGGAGAGATAAGAACCACTAGTCTGTCCCCAAGAAGGACAGCAGTCTCGTGCCTTTCGGCTCCGCTGATGTCTGCATCTTCTTTGAGTGTTGAGATTTCTGTTTGCTTCTCTTTGAGTGTCGGGTCTGCTTTATAGGCCTCTCCAATGCCTACGTGGTGTGAATAACGGTGTCAATCACCGGTTCCCATTTCCTGTTTTGAACACTGACAATATTTAGACAGTATACCTATTTCCTGAGGTGACTGGGTTCACTTACATTTCTGCCCAGGTGTCAATCCGGAAACACATATCATAACAGAAAGAAATGAAATGAAATAATTTAAGAGAAATAAATGAGGTAAACAAAACAGATGAGAGGGAGGGTGATAAAGAGAGAAACATATAGACAGAAAAGCTGAGAGAAAGAATAGGATAAACAAACCAAGGAAATGTTTAAAGAAAATGGAAAGAGAAAGGGATAGACAGGGAGTGGGGAGGAGAGTGGGATTCATTAATGATTAAAATCCGAATGAACGTAATGTTAACGGTTTTACTTTTTTATATTTCTCTCCTGATTTTGTAAAAACTTGACTAAATTTATTCAGTAAACAAACCCCCAAAAAGTGAATAATACAACTCCATCTCAAATTTTGCTAAGATCCACATCTTTGTTATTTTTAATGACTTTTGCAAGGGAGATAACTTTTTTGTGAATGTACAGCCCCATTTTCTCGGAAAGTAACAACTGATCTGTTAAAAAAATTTTTAATCTTCAACTGTAAATGCTGTAGCATACAGACCATGTCACCTGTGCTTGGGAGTGTTAAATACACTTCAGAACACCAGCTCCGACATTGAAGAATATCTTGTTGATAGTTGGTTGTTTCATTTTGATGAGAATAGCCTCCATGATTTGTATTCTTCTTCTGCAGTTTGTGTTGTAAAGAATTCTAGTGTTGTCCACCAAGGGCTGACGGATATTGGTTGGGGTGTTGTGGTTCTTTGAAATGCGTTGGTGGATAGCACTTTGGTCAGAAAGGTGGCACATTAATCGGCGTTAGAGTATTGTGGTTGTGTATCCTAAATATATATATATATATATATACACTGAAAAGCAAAACATAACTACAAAACAAATGATATTATGGAAATAATAATAACCTGAAGTATCTATTTTACTATATTTAGCTAGTTATTACGCGTGAAAAAACTCACGTTTTATTTAGTGGTAAAAATATCTACGTGTGTTTCTGTGGAGTTCGGGCGGTTTCTTCATATTATTATACACTTACACTTATAACAATACGTAAATGACCTTTGTTTTAGACAAAAAAAACTCAATGACTGTCTCGAAAGTAAAAATATTTTCTGGACACTCCACTTCTGCAGTTGCTCACAGGCTTTTTGGTCCCACACCGTCAATGAAGAAATTAGGCAGAACATTGGTTGTGGCCCTATTTTCCACAAGAAGTCTACAGGAATAAATAAAATACAAATTAATGAATGAATGTTTTACAGGCTTTTTGAGTCTGGTCACTTTCAAATTGATCTTCCACTAGTTTGTGAATAAGGAGATTAAATTATTGCATATTTCTATTCTCAAACTCCAATACAAAGTCTGGAGTTGACTTTGTTTTCCTACTGTAACAAGAACAAAAACAATCCTCACCAAATTTAGGGGAGTAAAAATTAACATTCCCATACTGTGATTTGAAACCACGACCAACTGTTTGGTAGGCTGCTCTCTTACCAACTGAGCTAAATTGACAAGTTTTACATATCTATGAAATGTATCTTACAGATATGCAAGGGCTTATTTCATTCTAATAAATACATTTATACTAAAATATTTTTGTAATTTTTTATATATTATACAGACCTTCCAAGTCTCACGGATTCTGCGTGAGCTACATGTATTCTGATACATTCTCACGCTCACATGAATGAATGGAAAATTCTCACGCATTTTATAAAAAGTTTTAGATTTATTTAGATTGTTTTAGATTTCTGATAAAAATCTTATCTTAAGTGAGAGGTGGACTTTAAACCCACATTCAGCGACAGACATCGATGGAGAAATTGGAATATATCCCTGTAATATATTCTTGAAATATTCTTTTACTCCCGATTGCCTGATCGTAACTTTAATCTGAGAGGAGAGTGTTTCGAATCTGAGCCAAATTCAAATGAGGCAGCAAAAAATGAAAGTTTGCTGAAATGAGAAAACCTTTTGTTAAGAATTGTTGGTTGTATATCTGTATGTATTCAATATATTTTTTATCGAACTTTAGAACTCACATTATTTTTAAAAATCACGTACAAAACTTTTGAAACATGTTTTAAATAGACTTCTAGACAAAAACTTAATTTCAGTAGCTGATATGCCCTGAAACGCAATTTTCAATTTTGGTAAGACAGTCAGCTCAACAAGATGACATACAAAACTTTTGAAACATGTTTTGAATAGACTTCTAGACAACACTTAATTTCAGTAGCAGATATGCCCTGAAACACAATTCTCACTCATTTTTAACATTGAAACATGTCAGGCCTGTATTATATATACAATACAAAAGCATCAGTAATCATCTTCAGTCAGAATAGAAGTAGGAGTGGGGTTTGAACCTGCAGCAGCCAGGCTTGTCACATGTAATATCTCCTCACTAAAATTTATTTATCATATAAAAACTATTTAGCCATTTTTCATGCAAATATATGTTGGCTTATTAAATTTCATAACAACCAGACCACCTCAAATAAAAATGTAAAGTCCTTGAAATCATTTGAAGTAAGATGATACTCTTGTTTGCTTTTTGATACTCTATCTGCTGGCATATAAGATGCACTTTTAAACTTAAAATTAACTCTGCCAATATTAAATTGCATCCAGACTATGAGTCTTATAGTCTGCCCAAAACAGTAATTATGAAAGGATGAAGAAAAGAACTGAACCATTGGTCGATATTATGTTTTCTGCTCTGTTAAATGTTAATGATCCTAAATCCATGTTAATCTGTTTTGGGCACTTCATATTTAATAGTACAACTTTTATCAGGTTTAACATTAATAAAATTGACCTGAGATACTGATAATGGTATTATTTAATCTTATTAATTTAATCACTAGAAAAGTCAGACAATCTAAATGTTAAGACCAAGAATTGTCAAGTCATATCAAAACTTATCAAATTCATCTTTTGACTAAGCTTTTTGGATAACAGGCAGTCACTTTTATTTTTCTTGATTCAAAACTGTTGTCTCATCAAATGGCTTTCATCGCATTGCTGTTTTTTCACATATTTTATAGATTTGTTGATGTTTCTAAGTTGGGAATGTAATTCAATGATTGTATAATGCTAAAAATAAATACTTGTAGATATTATATAAAAATAGACTTTGCTATATTGTGTTAATATGGAAGCATACTTTTGTTCTCTGAGATAAGTTGGTGATAAATTTGGATATGTAAATTATAGTGGTGAAATAGTTTAAAAATTATTACGGGTGCTTTAGTAATTAGTTTGGTGAGGGAGTCGTTGGTTTAATTGAGTGTTTGAATTTTGAACATTAGTTTTAATAGTTTTTTAAAGTTTACTTTAGACCAGTGTGTATTTTTTGACCCCTATTACATAGCAACAAAAAAATGTGTTATCTCTTTATGATAATGGTCTAGTAGCAACTTGAAATCTCTTGATGATAATATCAATTCTTTTTTAGATATTGAAAGGTTGGCTTCTGAAAGATCTTGTGTATCTGTTATCTTGTTCTTTGACAAAACAATACTTTGTTTGTGCTGCATCATTCTTGTTATTTTGGTAAATTATTTTTGGATTCAAATTATAGAAATTTGACTTTGATCAAATGTATTTAAAGATTTGGTTGTCCCACCTTTTTAAAAAAAATGTTTTATCAAAAGATTAACTGTTCTTTTAATGTTTTAAAGATTTTTGTCTATTGATGTAGGATTTATTTACTTTGTTTCATGAGAAAATTAGAACAAAGTGTGTGTGTGTGTGTGTGTGTGTGTGTGTGCAAGCATCCTTTTTGTTTATTTGAAAACTATAGACTGAATACTCAATTGAAAACTGGCTTTGAGTGTTCTGTGTTCAATTGTTAAAAGAAAAGTTGGACAAACAGCAGCAGAAACGAAGATGATGATTGATAAAGCCTATGGAGATGGTTTGGCTGGAAGCAGTACATGTTAATGGTTTGTGAAGTTCAAGAAAGGTGAATTTGACATTGAGGACATATCATGCAACTGTAGACAATAAGAATTTGGAAGTAATTACTTGCCAGCTCTTTTGGATAATGACCAGGGCCGGATTAGCCTATACACAAACAATGCCATGGTATAGGGCCCAAGACATTGAGGGAGCCCACAAATAAATTTGAAACCATCATTGAATGGTTTTCTCACAAAACCCGACAAGTCTTTATTTTAAATATTTCTACATATCTTATTATGCTTATGTTTCAATATGAATTTCCCTATCAATAAACTTACTGCTCAGATCTCATATAATTTGATATGGTGGGCCCCCAAATTATGGGTGCCATAGGGCCCACTTTGGTCTTAATCTGGTCCTGATAATGATCCCCACTCAATCTATGTTGGAATTGGCTGAAATGGTATTGTTTCTTTTTAACAGTTGATTTGGAATTTATTTTATTTTATTTATTCATATTTGTCTGTTTGCCCTTTCAGGATTAGGCCAGAATAAGGAAATTGCACGGAAACAAACCCTTCTCTCTCTTGCTGAGCACTCTAGTCTTTTAGCTAATGGTCTTTCGCAGCACCAGAGACTTGCAGTAGCCAAAAATGAAGACGGGGAGGATGCAGTAGCGAACAATCAACACATCAGACAGTCTTCCAACGATAGGAAAGAGATTGGAACAGGCAGTTCAAATATAGTGAGTAGCCCAGCACACAATGCTTGATTCGATTGTTGATGCTTAACACAGATTGTTGTTTTGTCGATGCTTAACACAGATTGTTGTTTTGTCGATGCTTAACAGATTGTCAATGCTTAACACAGATTGTTGTCCTGACCTGTTATACAAATTGGTTGATACTGTTACAGATCAAAACGAAGATGTCAATTACCCCCTTTGAGTTTCTCAACAGCCTGGAGCCGCCTCACCAGCTCCTGCTGTAGAAAGGAACACCAATTCTTCTTCTTCTTAGGAACTTGGATGCTCCACGTTTGTGCCGTGGCACTAGACTAGTAGTCAAGCAGCTGATGCCACATCTTATTGAAGCAACAATATTGACAGCGTGTGCTGCGTGGGGGAGGTTGTGTTCATTACAAGGATCCCAATTATTCCCAGTGACATCCCTTTCGATTTCAAAAGGTTGCAGTTCCCAGTCAGGATATGCCTTGCCATGTCCATCAACAAATCTCGTGGACAAACATTGAAGATGGCTGGATTACATTTGCAGGATCCCTGCTTTTCACATGGCCAACTATATGTTGTTGGATCACCAACTAATCTTTATGTGTATGCTCCACATGGAAAGACCACAAACATTGTCTATTGAGAAGCTCTGCGATAAATTAATTAGTTTTTGACTTTCTAGAGTGATCGGTGCAGTAGAACCATTCTATTCCATGACAATGCTACAAATCCTTTTAATTTTGGTTATATTGGCAGTGGATTTTCCCCCTGGGTTCCTTGCTGAAAATCTATTACATATTTCCATGAATTAAATTTTATTCCTGATTGCATTAAGATTACTGGATCAATAATATTGTCAGCATCTTCTTAACAGAATTGAAACCAACTTTACTGAATACATGTTATTGTCTTTATTTTAGCTATTTAAAGAATCCCGGGCAATGTTTTCTTTCTGTATTGTCAAATGTGCAGTTATTTCTTCCCCGGGCAATGCCAGGATTACTTGCTAGTAACAAATGTAATATTTACATAAATCTATGTAAGAAAAACAAAACATAACTATCATAAGACTAGTTACCTCGTCTGTGGCACTTGAATCTATATTCAAAGTCACAGTTGGTCCATAAAATGTAAATAAACTGAAATATTATTATTATTATTAGATTAAGTATTGTAAACCATTGTAATTAGTTTGACTAATATATTTTGACTAATATATTTTGAAAGTAAATAGTAGTCAAAATTGATACAATGGTTTACAATACTTGATCATATAATAAAAATAAAATAAAATAATTGCTTTAATAATACTACTAGTACAAAAACATAAACAAACATGACACCGATATTCGGAGTAAAGGGTAAGTTTAAAGCTTAGCCAGTTAGTTTCTGTGGTCAAAGCAGCTGGGTGTAAACCAGGCTTCTCTCTGACAAGAGGGACGTGAGTTTGAATGTCAATGAAAGCTTATTTTTTATTTCCTATTAGTGCTGTTTGCACGCTGGCGTAGATTGATGGCCTAAGTTAAGATGTGATAAAAACAACTAAAGATGAAGTAGTCAGAATTATTATAATGAAATAGTTTTTGTTTCATTTTGAAAAGCTGTGTCCATTTTTCTTCAACAGATTGATCAGCCAGAACAGATTGGCCAGTCTCAAGATATTGACAAATCCAAACAGACCGGTCAGCCTGTTTCGACAAACCATTTCTTTCGAAATGACCAGCAGATTGACCAGCCTTTGTCAGCTGTCCAGCAAACAAATTATTCCTTGCCAACTGACCCACAGGTGGAACAGTCCATGTCATGTGCGGAGCAGACTGACCAACAACCCCTGAAAATAAACCAGCCCTTGCAGACAGACCAGGCATCCAATTCTTCCCCGAAATTCGATGGTGGTTTTTTATCAGGTTTCTCCCAAAACTCTGATAAAAAGCATCAGTGAGTATTTGTCTCTTTTTTGTCCGTTTACAGTGCTTTTCTTTTGGTTTGTGTCAGACACGAATGACTATTGAGCTCTTGATCAACTGAAGCCATTATCTTTTTTTTCTTTGGTTCTTGTGGATTTTTCTCTTTACAAGACTGACCACTGGAAGGCAAAGTCAGACTTGTTTTCCTTCTAACTAAGTGCATGCTTAAGTGGTTCTCAACATTTATTGTATGATGGCACACCAAGAAATATATTTGATTTACATGGCACACCATCTATTTACTCCATTAAAATATGAATATAAGCGAAATGAATTCAACGAAAACATTTCAGTAGTCAATGAAGAAAACTTTTATATCAGCATATGGGTCATTCCATATCAAATCACCTAATATTTCCCATGGGCACCATCTGGGATTTTGATGAAATTTCAGTAGGTGATACCTTTTCTAGAGAAAATTAAATCCTGGAAATTCCATCTTGATTGAACCACCAGTTAAGAAGTTATGACAAATTGAAATTTGCTTAAATTTACATGTCACAGGCCACAAGCATGATTTGCCAAATTTGGCACTTCATAACTATGCTATTTAAAAAGATATCTAGCTGAAATTTGGTACCTCTAGTTTTCCAGCCAACGAAGCCAGAAATGGCTTCATTTTAGCTATATTCTATATGATTGGTGGGAAATGGCTTTTTAGGGGGAGTTGCTAAATGTTTGGCTGGTCATAGAAACTGAACTAAGGGTGTTAAAATAAAAATTCCACTGGATTATATTCAGTTGATGCATTTCCTTATGCAAAAGATTGAAACATAGAGTTTAAAAACATTAAATACTTTGTTTTGATCATCAGAAAAGTAAAAACCCAAGTTTTATGAATGCATGAAAAGTAATGTAGTCAGTTGAAAAAAGGGTTCAAATTTTGCTGAATTATAGGTCAATCTATGCTCTTTCATTCCTAAAAATTTTAAAAGGTCCTACTCATATCTAACTTGGCTAAACTGCCACACATTTCAGAGAATGTTTTTCAGAAGAATTCCAACCACGTATACGAGTATCAATAAATTAAAGCATTTTAACCCTTGAAATCACACCTGACAAATTTCAGCTAGATATCTTTTTAAATAGCATAGTTATGAAGTGCCAAATTTGTCAAATCATGCTCGCAACATGTAAATTTAAGCAAATTTTAATTTGTCATAACTTCTGATCCGGTAGTTCAATCAAGTTGAATTTTTCAGGGTTTAATTTTGAATGCTAAAGTATTGAAAAGAGGTTAATCTTGTAATTGTGCCATTTTTGTCTCATGGGATTTCGGTAATCCTTTTCAGACTGAATTTATTTCTAATTTTTACCAGTTTTAAGCTAACTCACAAATTTAAATTCAATTTGTGAGCTATCTACACAAGTTAAATCCATCTATACCATATATATTCTGGTAGGATTATGCTCATGTTATATGGTGGGCATTTTCTCTCATGAATATCTGGTTTGGGTCGTTTCCATAGAAACTGAATGCAATAAAATTACCGAAAAGGGCAAAATATATTGTAAATATAACCGTATTAAATATGAAATTGTAATAAAGTGTTACCATTATGTCTTGGAATCATGTAAAAGTAATTCTAATGAATTCTAATAAAACAATAATTTCCTATGCTTCAAACTCGTCATCAGAGTCAAGAATGGCCTGCAACATCTCCTGGGCATTCATAAGTCCACGCCTGTTTGTCATAGTATCGAAATTAGTTTTAAATGAACACACATTTGGCTGGTCCATTTGGAGTTAAAAAGAAGAGGAAAAAAAATCACCCATAAATTTGTATATTTTTCTTTACATTAAAATTCTACATGAATTCAGTTTAATTATTAAAAAAAAAAACTATTTTTTTTTTTTTCAAAATTGTGTAATCTTTTACTAATTTTTGTTCCTTTTCCTTTCAAGATATCGTCCTAAAGACCTTCATCAGAAAGCTAGCAACTTTGTGTACAAATATGAACACTTACCCTCGACTCTGAACCGAAATTTCTGCCACAGCCTCATTTCTAACCTGATGGGTTCATCGAGCTCTGACAGTGAGTGCGTCCAGCACTTATTTTGGAGCTACTCCCTACAGTACACGCACCCAAATGTGATAAGCCCCGCCTGTGTGGTCCTCACCCAGAAGCACATCTTCATTCAACATCTGCGGGACTACAGCACCAATTTTCCGGGCGTCCCAAACACCATCACCTACTACATTCTGCCGCTCTGCAACGTCCAGCAAGTATTGGTCAGCCGCAACTTCATCCAGCTTGAAGAATCGTTTGTTGGTCCTGGCGGCATCTTTTTGCTTTATGGGGTAGAGTCGTCACAGGTGAGGAAGTTTTCTGATGCTCTGGTCAAATGTTACAAAGACAACCCCGAACATGGTGAGCCTGAAATAGTGCAGGCTACCAACCAGCAACAACTGTTAAGCCTCATTGAAGACTCTGAACAGAAACAAGGATTTTACTCTGTAGAAATCAGCTTCACTGCAGTTGTGATATCGGACAGCCATTTTCGAACGCTTGCATTGTCTGACAACTACTTGTACCTCCTAAAGCTGAACAATTTCCAATCCGCCTACCCGCCAGCCCCTGAGGAATGCGAAAAAGGAGGTGATGCTATACTAAGTGCCCGTCCCATCATGGCAAGTCGAAACATCAGCTTTAGATGGCGGGAAAACGGGAAACATTGTAACCTGCCTGAGCACATGGACACCGTTCGGTACGAGCTCTTTCCTTTGTCCATGGAGTTTGGGAACCAGGACAAAGAATCGGAATGCTTAGTTGTCCATTTCCTCAGCTCTGCCACTCGAGACGAATATCTTGAGAAGTTCACCACCTTACGCTCTCAGAATAGCGAGAGGCTTTCACTGGTTGCCAGGCAAGAACCAGATGGTGCCAATGAAGACAACGATGTTGAAATCAACAAGCCAGCAGCCTCTCCCAAAAATGAACAGTCTACTCTGATCAACAAAGAATTCCTCACTATCAATTATAACAGTAACTCTTCTGCCAATACTACCACAGCCTCCACACCAGAAATGGAAACCTCTGAAAGGTTGCGCAATCACCAAGAAATCCGTAGACCGAGCTTCACCCCACCCTGTGAAGAGCAGCTGAATTATTTGACCAAGTGCAACCAGTCGTACAAATTGGTGAAGGACAGGTCTGACTGTCTTGAAGCATTGGGCAAAATGGACGGTCGAGAACTGGTCGAATATTTCCACTTAAACATTGCCCGTATTGGTTATGACTGTGAGGAGATGCTGTATGTTGTTTGGGCTGACGTTGTTCCTTACAAGAACCCCGACCAAGTGATAACATCGCTCGTGGTGTTGACTTCAAAAGCCGTCTACTGCATTTCTGACGCCAAAGTAGAAATTCCACCCAAAATAAAACGAATGTGGATGACTCACTGCCGGCATAAATCTGACTCTGCAATTGCAACTCTTCAGTCTGACCTACGGAATGAAGATCACCATTGTGCAGGAATTCTACACCGTGGGGGTTGTCAACATGCCAAAGTCCCCAGGGCCTTTATTATCATTCCTCTCTCACAGCTCGTACAGATCAATATTGGAATGTTTGACCAGTGTCTGCGCTTTACTGGACCTAACGAAGACTCTGTCTGCACGATCGTTACTCGAGAATGTGCTGCCACGGAGACGTTCCTTCAGGTCATTTCGTCTGCTCTCTCCTCGCATGTTGTGACCGCTGCCGACACGCCAACCGATTCAGAGGTTGACTTCTACAGCCTGGTGACGAAGACCCGGTCCAGAACAGAAGGCGTCGAGTACGTTCACCCCAGCAAGGTCCGTTTCTGCTACCCCAGTGAAGAAACCATTTCCGACATCATGTACATCATCTCTGACATTTCAAAAGATAATCTCTCTTCGAAAACCCCCTACCTCATCTGGGTCTACATCCTGGGCTTTCAGATCCCTGTAGAGTCATCCAATTTGACCGAAGCGGTCACCAAGGCGTCGCCACGTACGGTCATTTTGACAAATCAACACTTCTGTCTTGCGGCCGAAGATCTTGTCAGCTATCCTCTGCCAGAATTTGCCCGAGGACTGCCAGACAAGCCACGGCACCGAATTCTCGAGGTCCGCAAAATCGAGTACCTGAAACGGATACTAGTTGAGCAGGAGCCTCGCAAATGCCTCACTCTTGTGTTCTCTGATGAGGATGATGAGATTGAGGTGGACACCTCATTTGAATATTACAGCCCCAAGGAGGACCTGAAGGGCCGTAAGTCTCCGCCCGAGGTCAGTCTACGCCTCCTCTTCCAGTACGGCAAGGAGGAGGCTAAACTGCTGCAGATGCTCAAACGCCAGTGGGGAGAGATCCACTCGGCCGATGATTTGCCTGTGCACATGATGGCTTGACGGAAAGGAAGGATGATGACGACGACGACGATGAAGAATTAGGAGACTGCAGGGATGAGGTCGATGATGATGGTGGGACGACATTTGATTCCTGGCAACCACTGGCCAATAAAGCTGAACCTTTTGTCCAAAATAGGCAAGAAGAAGGGATCGGTCTGTGACTGTTTAAAATGGGATTAGAGGCTTAGGTCATCTGGTTAAGACCTTGCTTTTAGCATCTGTGATGGTAATTAAACAGGGTTTGCCTCAGTTGGAACAGGTGTTTACAGTGGTATAGTACTAAAAAAAAGAAGTGAGGGAATGCAGGGCTGCCTGTTTTCGGGGAAAGGGGGACTTAAAGAAAACTTGAAATTTAATTATTTCAGAAATGTTTTGAGGCCACATGGGATGAGTATTTGGATATATACTGGCTAATTTTTATTATCAGTGAATTGTTCAAATATATATATATGATAGTGAGGGAACTCTGTTTCCGTAGTACTATACCACTGGATGTTTATAATTCGGGCAAATCTTTCATACCCACACCTGCAGTGCTGTTGAAATTTGTCCTCATTTTTTCATAATTTGTACTGTTTGGCTGGTTTTTCCTGCTGCTGCTGTCTCTAACATCAGAAGAGTTTTTGTCTGAATTTCTGAGATGAGGAATTAACATTATTATACACTGATTTACCAAGACTGGTGTCCTCATCTTGATTGTTACAGTCACAACATTTCAACCGTTGTAGCCGGCTTTCTTCAGGTGTTTCTAATATTCTGGGAATTTCAAACCAAACTATTTATTTAATCTACGGGACACATAGCAGATGAAAGTGTTTGTTAAACATATCTAGTAACCTGCCTGTCAGTTGTGAGTTCAATCTCTGGGTTGGGTAGTGCAAAAAAAAAAAAAGGCATGAAGTCATATACTCTTTTCCAGTGGAAGAAGCAGACAAGCAGCATCACAAGGACAGTGGAATGAGAATGATCTACCTGCATGGATTGAATAAAGGGGTTGGTTTGAAATTTGCAGATGGTTACTAACTACGACAGATCCCTGACGAAGGCCGGAGGGTACAGCGGCCGAAATGTGACTAACAACCAAGATGAGGGCACTAGTCTGAATAAATAAGTATACATAATAATCTGAAGAGTTAATTCTGGAGTGTTGTTCATGTTTTCTGTTAAGTTTTTAAATCTTATTTTTGATGAAATGATCATAGAAGGGAATATAATGTTTGTGCTAGAGAGAAATCATTCTATATCTGCTTATGTTAAGAGGAGGGCAGTTGTTGTCTTTTGTTACTGAAGAGCAAAGACTGTGTCTTGCAAGTTAGAAACTGCTTCTCTGTCATCCGTGTCTTGATACCACTGGTTCTCATTGTCTATAAACCTTGAGAAGAGTCATTAACATTCCAAATTTTGTTCGGACAATTGGACCTATTCTTTGCATCCTTGATGCTATCAACACAATGTTTAGACCGATCCATTCTGCGGTGGGATCGCTTTGCAGCCTTTTGGCTAAGATCAAAGTGTAGTATCTGTTCTTCGAAACCGCCATGGCCTCGAAGTTCAGAGAACCACGGCCCTTCGGGGGTCCCTGTGGCATGCTCGGGTATCATCCTGGGAGAAGTTGCGCAGGATATCTTGGCCAGCTGGTCGGGAGGCGATCACCATTAGCATGCTCAGGATTCATCCTAAGAAACTTTTGGGAACTCCACCCCGTCGGGTGTCTAATCTTTTTCTTTCTCCAATCAATTATGGTGAATCATGACTGGTTTTGCCTCTTTTCTTGGATTATACACTCGATGAGGACTGAAGAATGCATCAGCTGAAACATTGTGCTGACCACTTCGAGGATGTGAAGAAGAGCTTCAATTGTTCCAACAAAATTTCGAACATTTATTGTCAGTTATGTAATTTAAAAAAATATCGTTCAGGCAGGTTTAACTTTTTACCAGTATTCAAATCTCAAAATGGCATGGTGTGCAGAGAAAGTTGCCTAAGAGCTATGGTGTTGTTTCTGAAGCTGATATTCTTTGTTTGTTGATGTTTTCGTTTCTGGGCAAAGAATTCCAATCGGTTATGATTGTGTTGATTCGGCAGGTTCATCTCGGACAAAATATTGGCTTAATGATTTTCGAAACCCCAATTTCTGAGCTGTTAACGTTTTGGCGTTTGTGTCTTCCCTTTCTCTGTCCATAGCAGGCTCCATAGTACACGGCTTGCTTCACAAATCCCTGCCTTTCTCTTAGAGACGTCAACATTTTTCAGTTGGTTTTCTTTTTATCTGACCTCATATTCAGGATATTATACTTTTCTTTTCTTTTTTTAAGGGGTTAGTATTAAAAGAGTTTTGGTACTTTGTTATCTGCCTACCACTCATTGCGCCTTATTCCTCCATTTCACTGATCTCCGCATCCATTCTGCCTTTTGTGTGTTAACTCCTCAGGTGGCTATTCTTTACTATCAATACTGCAGAAAGGCTTCTTAATGCTACTAAGGAGTAGCTCAGTGAAGGATCCACTATTTATTCAGATTGTTGGCAGGGTTACTCCACTGAAGAGTTAAATGCTGCAGGCTTTCATCCCTTCAAAGTGAACCATTGATATAATTGTTGATCCTGAAACAGGAGTTAACACAAAAAGCCGAACGGATGTGGGGATCGGTAAAATGAAAAAGGTGCAATAAGTGGCTTACAGATTATCAAAGAAGAACCAAACATTTACTAAAAGGGCAGAAAATTATTGAAAAATCTATTTATATGGATCAAAATCTTAATTAGTAGAAGTTTTATATTCTTGGAAGGTGTTTTAGATGATGGGAGGACATTGTTGTTGGTAGTTCTGTCCTATGCAAAAAGAAAGAATAGCTCCCCCTGGATTATTCGAAGTAGTTTCCTGCTCTGATTATTAAAACTTGGCAATGTTCCTTTCTTTTTCCTACCCCTCCCCCCTCACCTTTTCCAATTTTGCCCCTTTTTTAAAAAATCCTAATCCAGAATAACTGGTTAACCCTTTCAAGACTAAACTGTTAAGGTGTTCAGTGCCTGAATTAAAATGTCCCAGTAGACTTCTAAAAATAAATCTATGGGCCATATATATCCCAGTAGTCTTGAAAGGATTAAACCATACAAGTGAGAGGAAAAATAAACTCCCACCCAATCCCATTGAATTGAAAGTGAGAATAAAATTAATTTTGTATGTATGTATGTGTGTGTGTGTGTGTGTGCATGCGTGTCAACATACACATAGAAATACTGATTTATGAGTGTGTGTAGATGTGTTTAATTGATGAATTTGTAGGAAGTAAATACCTGGAAAATCTGCTCAGTCTAGAAGTCCAACAGAAGGTGTGTTTGCTTATCTGTGACTATGACTGAATAGATGTTTATATGCACGGTTGCCAGATGGGGCTACAAGGGGTTTGGCTTTCTTCTTCGTTTCAATATGCTGATTCAAATGTTCAGCTAATTGCTCTATCTTCTCAGTCAAGTTCTTCTTTTGAAGTTCTAATTCTTCAGAATATTTGCTTTTCTTTTGTTTCTCTCAACATTTACTTCAAATAGTTTGGTTAACCTGTCATCTGTCCACAAAACCATTTTTGAAACTGCTTCTTCTGTGAGAAACAGAGGGGCCTATATATCCACATATTCATTTTTGTATATCATTTTTGGAACTACGATCAGCATGAAACCAACAAAAAGATGCAATGAACAAAGTCCCCCTCTGGAAAGCACCTATTAAATTCAAGTTAATATCCTGTCACTCATTCTTTGTGTTCTTTTAAGAAACTATGCTTCTGCTACCATTGTTAAAATCAAGAGATCCAATTTTCCTCAACAGGGCAAACAACACTTTTAGCTAATTACTGGCAGAATAACAGTTTCTGCTTTTCAGTAAATCATCCATAATCCAGACGCCAATGCGCTCCTTTATACAGACAAAAACTAATATGGCCGACCATGTAGCACCCTCTGTGTCCACACAACATACAAAGGGGGGGCAAATCCTATCTCACTAATGTTAACAATTTCCTCTTGTAGCTCAATCTGGCAACTTGTTCATATATTAATGTGATTGTGTGTGTGTGTGTGTATAGATAGATATTAATCTGTACATTTCCAAATTTGTCAGATGAAAGCAAGGAGAGCATGATAGAAGTGTTAATGAAATTTGAGTTAAGCTGGATAGACTGAACGTGGTGTACACCAGTGCTTCTTAAACCGGTGAATGATTCGAGTGTGAATGAAATTATTTGCGGGGGGAGTGACCGACTTAATTTACTCAAATATTTATATTTTTTCAGTATTTAAAAAAAGACATTGCCATTAAAATGGTTAGTTAGCTCTTGTTGCTTGTATAATGGCAGTGGAGCTGGAAACTTTTTATTTATTTTTCTCTCTATCTATGGTTTTCGAATTCCAAATTAACAGGATAACCTTTTTAGAGGAAACCAGACAAGCTCATGATACAAAATGAATCGTGTATATATATATAATGTTATACACACGGGAGAGTAAAGACCAAAATGCTAAAAAGCAAGCGAATTTAGTTGAGGGTGAATGAAAATTTGTGATAAAGACTTGAAAGTGAATGACATTGAAATAGTTTAACAAGCGCTGGTGTACACTCGGAAGAAGATCAGATTGAACTTTGAACTTCTAATTTCCATATGTCATTCATCACTCCCAGATGAGAGACAAATAAAATTACTTTCCCTGTCTGCACTGTATATAATTATGTGTTTATATCATGTCTCACTTCTTATAGCAAGAGTAAATGCTTTTGCAAGTAATAAAGGAAAGAAGAAAAAAGATTTCAGATTAAAAAAAAAAAATGTGTATTTTTTTTTTATTGATCTTTCTCTATACAGGTTTTCCTCGCTGTCCCAAAGGTAGTGTTCCTATGAAACCTTTTGTGAGCTGAAATGGCTCAAAGTGAAGAACCAGTTACCTTTAACTATGGGAAAAGATTTTCCAGCATTCCTAGATACAAAAAAATAACTTTCTTCTGTCTGCCAGTTTTACACTAAGAGTAACACCCTTAGGTACGAGAAAAGCCTTAGAGAGCTTCTGAGAACACATCTTGTTAATGGATGCACAAATTAAATAGAGATGAAGCACAGATGCTCAGACGTTTTACTAGAAAACGGAACCAACCCCCCAAAAAAAGGAATTTAAACCTGCATCCCAATAAATGTATGTTCATCTAATTTACTAGTTACCCAAGCCGTCAAAAATGATGGCAGTATTTAAATAATTTTGGAATTACTCTGTACTTGAAAAATATCAAAAACATTATGTTGCTCTGCATTATCTTGTATATGTTCAACCAAAATGAATCCGGATTGTTTTACACATTTGCAAAGGAAAAAGAATAAGGGAGATTACTCTATAATTAGCATTTAATAGTTATCTGCCTTATTACTCACCCTCAATTCTGCTTTTGACCGAATGAATCACTGATGACAAAGTCTCTTACCTGTAACTTTCTTTAGTAGAGACTATTTTAAAACTTGCTGAGAGAATTTGAAAATACATAGAACTACTCAAGCCCCAAAAAGCTCAAAAGATTTTATTTTATATATATATATATTTACAAATGCCTGTTAAACATTATTCTGCTTGGCTCCGTTTGTATTTTTGTACACTATCCTGAAAAAGAAAAAGAAAAAAAGAATTGTCATATGATTTTTCACTCAAATCTCAGGTAAACACAGCCAGTAGAAATTAGGTAAATACATTTTTTAAATGTCTATCCTGTGACAACATCTGGATGCAGACTTTACTGCACAAGGACAACTCGGCGCACAGATAACTGAGGGCAAAAAGGACCAACAAAAACTATAGAATTAAAACAATTCATTGAGATACAAAAATTAAAGTTATTTTTTTGAGTTTAATTATTTTAGTGAATTAATTTACTTCTGTAGTTCAATTTGATAATATATATATGGAGTTAAAACGTCTTATTACAAAGATTGAAATTATGGGAATGAGTTTGTAAACAAACTATAAATTAAAATATTAATCATTTTTTTAATTTGCAGTTGTACATGCTATTAGTGAATGATTTTGTTTACAAACTAAGACTATTTATTAAGACATTATCTTTTACTTCACAGTACATACTATATTTTATAGCTGAATGACTTTGTAAAACTATCTGTGTTTTCAAAAAGGCCAAATCTGGCCTTTTTGAAAAGCATTTGGCCATATTTAAGTTTTTTACTTTGTAGTATTTTTAATAAATTCTTATTTTAGGTATGTACTGCAGTATTGCAATGTTTTATAAACAATCATTAATTATTTTTCTTACTATTTACCTCCATCTTAATTTTTCAGTTGCCTTTTTATCTCAACTTTACTGGAAGAAGGAGCAACAGAGAAAATAATTTATTTATTTTATAATTTGAAATCCTACGAATTTAATTAAAACTAGGGCATGCCCATTCAAAAGTTGCATGTTTGGAAGGGGTTTGGACTGGTGTGGAACAGCCTGCCATAATTTTCTGCCCACTGTATGTAGGTACTACAAACTGATTTTTGATATGTCACAG
>VCCN01003247.1:327044-343225 GCA_006491835.1 Architeuthis dux
GTTTCCAGCTAATGCTGCCTGTTTGGAGTACCTACTGTATGAAACTATGGCTTCAAAGTATTTTGGTTATTTCACAAAATAATGAGACGCTGTTCTGTTTATGATGTTAATAGCAACAATCAAAACGAAACATTATTATGTCATCCTTACATTTTAAATCTATAAACCGATGCATTATATTTAGATCTAATCTGATTCTTATGTTTTTATAAACAGAACTTTTTAAAATTAAATTTTGACTAATTCTCACCCCATCCCAATTTTAGTTGTTTTTATCAATTCGGGCCACTGTTGCCATAGAACTGGTGGCCTGATTTAATAAGTTGTATAAAAACAACTAAAATTAGGATGAAGATAAAAACTAGTCAGATTTAATAAAGTGATGTTACAATACTTCATCCAATAATAATAAAGATTGATTAAGAACATTTGTGTTTTTCAAGCAGTAAAAAATGTTTGAACAGTGAGCTTACCTCAAATTTGTCCAAAACTATTTCACAGACAGAATTCAAATTTGAAAGTCCCTCAGCCAAAACCTGGACTGCAGAAGCACCTAAAGATGAACAATTTAAAAAAACAAGAAAGTCAACTATATGGGGCATTAAGTACTAAGCATGAAAATTACTTTGCATTTGCAAATATAGTGTAATACCCCACTTAGCACTAACCATTCAGTGCATTTTTTAGTAATGATAAAACACAGCATTATAGACAGTCTCAGAAATAAGTGTGTACTTTGGTTAATGTGCACTGTGTATTAGAATATACACACATATGCAATAATTTATCATGATGTGATATTTCACCAGCTCTAATCTATTTCATCTTGTTGAGGCTCAACAACCATATCATATTTTGAAATATATGCTATGTTATGAAACCGTTTAGTGCTGATTTCTTTTTAGGAATATATCTAGAGTACTAACCAAGGTGTTACTGTATATTACCAATAAGTGTTTATTTAAATCCCAGTTAAGACTGTTTTTCAAGTACGATTTTAAATTAGGACATAATGCTGCTCAAGCTGCTGATAATGTCAAAGCATTTGGAGTGAACACAACTACAGTGCGAACTGTTCAGTGTTGGTTCAATAGGTTTAGGTCTGGAAATATGGATACCAATAATAAACCTCAGGAGGTCCAAATCTGTTAATGATGAAGAATTATCGACAGCAGTCACCAATGATCTACAGCAGTTTGAGGACTTTCTGGAGACTTTAGGACTTCAATAGTGTCTATATCACGTCATCTCAAGGGAATAGGAAAAGTTGAAAAATTGGTTCCCACATGAACTGCTCAAAAAGAGTTACTCCCCTCCACCCGACTGTATCTAAGCTTAGAGAATTGAGATATGAAACGTTGCAGCATTATTTATATTCTGGCATTTTACCTACAGATTATCATCCTTTGATATCTACATCCTTTGATACCTACAGATTATCATCCTTTTCAAGTGTTTTGAACTTTGTATCCTTAGTAAAAGATTCAATAATAGGTGTTAACTATTTCTAAGTTAATAGGAGTTGTGCCCCCCTTCATGATTGGCTGTTTATAGTATATCAAGGTAGATGGCTCTTGAATGGCAGTGATTTACATGAATGACTTGGCTCCGCGAACAGAGATTTTGGACGGGTTTTCCGTGTCTTTCGGCGGGGCCTGAATGTGGAAAATCTATAGTCTGTGCAATGGAGTTTTACGGTGAAGTGCAACGTGCGTGCGGCCGACCCCCACCCTTTGAACCTTAGGTTTGCATGCTATGGTCCACCGTAGCGGCACGGATAGCAGCATTGTCCTTAGGTCATAGGTTTGACAGGAGTTTCCTTCTCCTGGCAGATGCAAGCTAACTATGGGGGTCTGCCACTCGTTTGTGGGAGTGTTCAGACGGTATGGCTGACCTGTGTAGTTGAAGCACAAGACGTGAACACTACAGCCGCCTGAGCAGATATATTGTATATCTATGATGGCTTGGCTTCGCGAACGAGGGTTTTGGGGATGGTTTTCCACAGCATTAGGACCATAGACGACGGGGCCTATGTGCGGGGTAAACACCCAGCCTAAGCGATGTAGTTTTAAGGTGAGGTGTGACTTGCCTAGGGTGAGCCCACCCTTTAAACCGAGGGTTTGCATCCTATGGACCACCGGAGTTGGCGCAGATCGGAGCAGGGCCCATAAGTCATAGGTTTGACAGGAGTGTCCTTCTCCTGACAGATGCCCGAGTTGGCTATGGGGGTCTGCCGCCCCTTTGCGGGAATGTTCCGACACTAAGGCTGAACTGTGGTTAGACCACAGGACGTGAAAATCCATAGTTGGTAGAAGCCTGAGCTGGCTATAGGGTTCTATCGAAAAAAGAAAAGTGATTTACATAGTACTGGGTTATTAACCAATCAGGGCTGGCCTTGGGGTGCCACCATTGGTATAATAGCTTCTCACTTTGAAGGAAGCTCACTTATCTACAAGAAGCTGAAGGAGTGATGTCCCAGTAAGTTGCAGTGCTGATCATTTCAATTGAATATTTTGACAATAGGGAAGCCATAATTCATGCTTTTGCTGAATTGGTGACCACTAAACCTAAAGAGATTTTATAGAAATGGCATAGAATCATTAGAGAAAGGTTTGCTTTAAATGGGTCTTATTTTGATATATTTACCATCTTTCTATTCAAAAACGACATTTCATATGGAACAACATAATTCTACTGACAAACCAGATTTCTCAGCAGATCTTTGTCCACTTTTAACATTCAAAAGTCATTAAAATGACACCAGTTTATTCTGTTAACATACAAAATGCAAATGTGGAGGTAAAAAGAAATGCCTGTTGCTTACAGAAATACTGGGTGTCTCAAATGGGACTATATATTTCTTTTCAGATTTCTGTCCAATCTCAGTGAAATTGATAGCCCAATGTTTGAGAAAGTTTTTGACACTTTTAGCTCCACATCTATCCCCATTATTATGGCGATGACACTAATGTTAGAACGGAGGGGAAAAATCACAAGCAAGGGTTAGCGATTTCTTTTTGAGTGGGTTACATCAAGAGCAAAGTTTATGCAACAAGATCAAGAAGTCTACCAGTGAAGTAATTCTTATTTGAATAACAAAATTCTCAAACATTTTAGTTTGTGTGGATCGATTTTCAAAGGTTTTCATCTGTTTTGAAAAAGAAATAAGTGTATAGTGACTTTTGAGAAACCATGTAGGTTTATACAGAAGAAAAGATGCATTTGACACTTACCTTTGGTTTGAATACGGAAATTTATTTTGTTGTCAAAAGGATGAGGAACACCATAGCCACAGAAATCCACTTTGGGACTGAAAGACAAAAAAAAAGAAAGGAATTTTAAGATCATTTCTTTCGATGCATCGAAGTATTTGGGATATTATTAAAAGCTCAGAAATGATCAAATCATTTTTAAGGAAATTTTATCACAATTTAAAATTTAAAAACGTTACAATTTTTTAAAACACAGCTGTTTATGTCACCTGTGATATAGGTAGGATTTTTTCAACAAATATATGAAAACTTTCATCTTAAGACTTGGCTTTATTAAAAAGAGACAACTTGTTTAAGTGGAAGAGTCCATTGTTTCAAATGGTGGGTAGGAGATATTTTTATCAGCAAAATTGTTACCTTTAAGTGGAAGTGTACATTGTTATTGTCAGAGAATTAAACAGAAAAAGTCACACTGTTCATTATATAGAGAGGCTGTATTTGATTCTTCACAAAGAAGGAAAGAAAGGCATTACTCACTCCTTCATGACGATGTAACGGAGGGCGTTACCCAGTGTATGATCCTCATTGTGCATAATGAACGTCTGACACGTGGATTCAGCATTTTCTGGGTTGTTAATCTGTTCAAACAAGAAAGTAAACAACAAGTTGGGAAAGTAGTTCAGTGAATTTGTCAGTTGTGAGAGGGGGTAAGGTTACCCCCTCGTCCCTGTGAAAAACAAAGATATTTTCTATAGTTTTGCAAACAGCCATTAATATTCAAATGGTTCTTCGAATGATTGAACTCCTTGTTATTTATGTTGTAAACACGGCGAGCATCTTCCTCTTTGGGAGGAAGTCCAGATTATTGACAGAGAATGATATTGGAAGCAGAAAAAAATCAAAGAGGCAGCTCACATCAAAATGTCGACAATGCATTAGCCAGACAAGTACGGATTTCAACCCGATGTGGCTTCCACTTCTCAACAGACCTAAACCCGACAAGACAAAGACACAGAAACCCTCGGACCATGTGCTATAAGGGTTATCCCCTTTAAACATAACTTCTGTTTAATCCATCACACTCGGATTATACACCTGAAGAAGGCCGAAGAATGGATCGGTCGAAACGTCGTGTTTACAACACAAATAACAAGAAGGAGTTCAATTGTCCGAAGAACCATTTGAATAAATAAATAAATAAAAGATTTTATTTTTAAAAAAATTTGATTGTGTAAAAAACCCATTTAAAATGATTCACTTTTCACACAATAGAAGTATACCAGTACTAATGGATTTGCTGGTACAATGCTCCAGTCCTGATAAACTGGTAAAATCATCTACCTCAATTTTAGAGTCTGTAAAATAGCTTGAAACATAGTATCCCATGTAGTACTGCTATGTACTATTAGGAATAGGGTAAGCCTAATGGCTACACCCTTGGTTTACATATTTCTGTGAATAATTCAAAATGTTTTGTGCCCGGATGAATATGGATCTAGATCAGCCATGGGCAAACTGTGGCCCGCGGGCCACATGGGGCCTTTGTTATCTAAAGTGCTCAAATCTGATGATGATGATGATGAAATGGTTTACGATAAAGACTACCCTGAGAGTGAACTAGAGTCAATATGTACAGACAGTAGTGATGACAGCAGAGGAGTTCCAAGTTCGTCAATATTTAATTAATATAAATTGTGGCTGATTAGTAAAAGATTTTGATGTTTATTATCATCATCCATAAAATGTTATCCTCGGTTTTCTGTGTGTGAATCCACTATTAATTGTTATATGTTGATTGTCAATAAATACATCTATATTATCATGATCTGATTTCCGTTTGTGAGTGGATGGTGGGGCCTGGTTCATATTACCAAAGTCGGTTTTACCGAACGTTGACTGGTCACTTTTTTTCAGAGTTTACTATTTACCAAAAACACTGGTTAACTTTTTTTTTTCTAAACAATAAATCCTTTTTCTTTTCATAAATCATGTACAAACACAAACGATCATAAATAAAATTATTTTTTTCCCTCATAAATCTTATGAAGTTGTTTTAGAAAAGTTAACCTGTGTTTTTGGTAAGTAATAAACTCAGAAAAAGGTGACTAATAAACTCGGAAAAAGGTGACCAATCAACATGCAGTAAAACGTAGATAGGTGTATTATTGTATAAAATAATACAGTCAGGAATAATTTTGCAAGCAAGCAGGGTTAGATGAATATGTAGTAAACCAATCAAACGTCCTTCCACAGTGTTTTTGAAATCTCTTGTCAATGATTGGCCGTACCGTTAAATAAAGAGTTTGATTCTTTTAGCGATAAAATACACTGGGCAGGACAGCGGCACTCGGCAAGGAATATTGACCATGGTAGACCTGGTTTTGGCCGCTCTGCCAGACATGGGGAGGTAGACAGAGAGAGGTGGTTAGATGTTAAAGTGGGAGAAGGGTGGCAGCCAGCCAAGAACCCATTACAGCAGTTCACGTAAATTGCATTGATAGTTTTTAAGAATATTTTTTATTCAAGGAAAATTAGCGCTTTGCTGAAGTGTTGGGATTCGACTGTCGTTGCATCCGAGAAGTGATTCCAGAAATAAATTAATCAATTCTAGCAGATAACAGACGGACTCTGTTGTTTTATTTTCTCTCAAGACAAAGAAGTTCCGTGTAATTTACATTTTCCCCTCGAGTCTCCACCCGGAAGTTATTTCCGTATTTTATATGTATCTCTCACCTCTCTCTCCCTAGTGTTTGGTGGGGCATTTTTTAAAGGCCATGAACCTGCCTGGTCGCTGACTCCGCTGAAACAAGGACATGTGCATCATGCATTATGCTGCAACTGTAACACAGCAAAAAACGCACATCGCAGCAAGATCGTTGTTAGTGTAAAACCCTTGAAATGCACTAACCTAAAAGATAAGCCAATTTCCAGTCCAATCCTCCACTGGTTTTCGAGTAATTAATTTAATTAAGTATAAATTGGGGAAAAAAATGTCTAAGGGGGATAACCTTACTGTTCTTTATTAAAAAAAATAAGATGAATACACAAATAATTAAAATATAAATTGTATAAATAGGAAGTGACTTAAAGGACTCCAAAAGAAACTTTTAAGAGTTTTTAAAAAAATTACTTTTATGTATGCATGCATATATTTGGTTGATGCAAAAGTTTCCAGAATTTCTTTTAACAAAATCTTTTATTTACCTTGGCTTTCAATGGCCTTATACCAGTCTTTAGTTAAATAGTGTATACCATCATAAAAGAATGATTCCAATTCAGATTTGGTGAATTCAAATAATTTTTTTCCAATATCTTGAACTTTTTGGAACCAATGACCAGACTAGGCGAGGTGAGTTGAGTTGCATGGAGCAAAACTAATTATAGTCTGGAGAATATGCTATATGTGAGAGAACTTCCCAGCCCAGCTCCATAATCACCAGCTCCATGCATCACATTTGTAACATAATGGTTGTTGTTGTGCAGCAAAATCACTGGTCAATTTCCTTGCCTAGAAAAAGGTCTTTTCTCTGTCAAGGTGTCATTCAAATGAGTCAATTGCTCACTGCAGCATTGCACAATAACAGTTTGTCTCCAGGTTCCAGCAATTCATAATATAGAATTCTCTTTGAATCCCACCAACACACAGAAGAACATTTTCCCCAGTAGTTTCTGTTTAGGTCAAGATTTCCTTCTCCTGCATCATCATCACCACCATAAATTTCAGTGATCCA
The DNA here is from genome assembly GCA_006491835.1 of Architeuthis dux. NCBI lineage: Eukaryota > Metazoa > Mollusca > Cephalopoda > Oegopsida > Architeuthidae > Architeuthis > Architeuthis dux. The sequence goes on from VCCN01003247.1 coordinate 333,988, forward strand.
TTGTCTAAATTCCACTGCACTTTTCCCCCAGATTGAACATGAACAGTAAACAGTGTCCAATGCACATCTTATATTTAGGATTTTCTCCCAAATAAATTCTCAAAGAGCTGAGTAAACTTCAAAGACACGTCTGAGATTTCTCTAACACTTCTCAAAAGATGCACGAGGAACTTGTACATCAATCCAATGTATATGAAAGCTGTTAGGGAACAGGCTACGAAGGCCGAGAGAATATAAAAACAAGGGTTTTTATAGCCGTGCTGACGTCACGCAAAAAAGGAGCTAATCTTAGTTGCGTACTTCATAGGGGTCAGAGCTGGACCCGTTGAGGAGACGAAGCCAGTTTGCTATTTCTAACCCTATTTTAGTACTTAGTAAAGAGTAATCGCTACAATATTATTACATTTTTTTAAAAAACTCCTGCCTACCATGAGATCTTTGTTGGCTCAGTCGGTTAGAGCAGAACCTGCGTATAAGGTAGCTTCCAGGACGGAAGCGGGTTCGATCCGTGCATGGAGTTCGTTTCTTTATTCACATTTACGATTTAGGCCACTCGTTTAGCAGTCGCTCACACTGGCGCCGGGCAAATATAGGCTCTCACTAATAAATGTCATTATAATTATCATATTTTGTTGGATATAAAATTATCCATCATTTGATTTCATACTGTCGACATTGAGAGCCACATTATATTCGTGCCTAAATACGAATGTGCGAATGGAGAAGCGAACAAAGTGTACGATTAAAACAACTCCTGCCTACCATGATATCTTCGTTAGCTCAGTCGGTTAGAGCAGTAACTGCGTATAAGGTAGCTTCCAGGATGGATGCGGGTTCAATCCCTGCACAGAGTTTGTTTCTTTATTCACATTTAAGCCGCTCTTTTAGCAGTCGCTCATACTGGTGTTGGGCAAATATAGGCTCTCACTAATAAATGTCATTATAATTACCATATATATATTACACACATAAAATCAAGTGACGGATCACTTGATTTGATACTGTCGACAGAGAACCACATTATATTCATGCCTAAATACGAACGTGAGAATGGAGAGGCCAGCGAAGTGTAGGATTAAAAGACTCCTGCCTACCATGAGAACTTTGTTAGCTCAATCGGTAGAAAAGAACCTGCATATAAGGTTACTTCTAGGGTGGACACGGGTTTGATTCCCGCACAGAGCTTATTTCTTTATTCACATTTACGATTTAGGCCGCTCGTTTAGCAGTTGCACACACCGGTGAATATAGGTTCTCAATTAATAAATGTCTTTATATATATATATCCGGAGACAGACATAGAAGATGGTGTTTTTGAGGAAAGAAATTAAAAAGATGTTGAATGACTTACCACATTGCTTGATTCACTGCCAAAAACTGTAACAAAAGAAAATGACAAAATTATTTTAATCTCAATTACAATTGAAGAAATCTGTGTGTGTCTCTCTCTCTCTCTCTCTCTGTGAGTATGCATCGCAATTACTCGACAATTGCAATAATGAAATTCATATTTACTATTAATACAATTTGAATCTTTATCTAAAATGTTATCACACTACAATTGAAGAAATCTGTGTGTGTGCACTGTGATTACTCGACAACTGGACATTGTACAAAGTTGACATTCGCCAGATATATTAGTCAGCACACAAGGCAGTGCAGTGTCGAGTTTGAAGTTGTTTGGATCAGCTGTTCCCATAATGCTAACTTCATGTTGGCCATTAAATGAAAATGTAAGTATGCTCTGCCTCTCCTAGTGCTCAAAAAGCCCAACATGTTTTTGGGGGTCACAACTTCACACTGTAATCTTTGCACTGGTGACAATATCGCAATCGTTTCTTCACAGTTTCTAGAAATTATCTCCCTTGACTTTCGCTCTTTACTTACTGCTCTTAACTAATAATGGTTACACACAAGTATTTCATTCAAAATTATTTTACATGACAGTTATGACAGGCTGCTCCACACACCATAAAGTCCGGCCCCTTCCTAACCTGCACCTTTGGAACAGACACTGTACTAGTGTATGTCATTTTTAATATTAAGAGGAAGCCAAGGCCTCTCTGGTCCATCATAGATTTTTCTTTGTTTACTATTTAAAGAAAACTGCCTTTCATTTATAGCTGTTAATAGAATTCAAGGCTGCAGTTTTTTTTTTTTTTAAAGCAGAACAATTCAGATGGTATAATTGTAGAAAAAATTTCAAAATTATGGTGCCATCTTGTTTTGTATAAAAAAAATAGAGACCCTTCTCTTCACTGTTTTAGATATTATACACCTGATGAAAGCCATAGAATGAATCGGTTGAAACAACACACAAAAAAATAATACTCTCATAGAAACTGAATTTTTTCATAAGGATTAACTAGTTTAGAAATAAAACACAAAGTAATTTGATTAGATAAAACAGTAGATTATTTATAATCATAAGAAATATTTTATTTGTCAATGAGTGATTCCAAGCACACACATACGTGTACATTTTTACTTAAAAAAAATTCAATGATTGACATTTAAGTGTCATAATCTCATCATATAATATTTTGTAATGGTCTCCTCAGTGGCTGAGATGGTTTCATATTTTCCACTGGGATCAGTGGTCAGTATTTGAGCCGAGATAAAAGTGAGTATTTTGAAGGCTGATTTTGAAGGCAGCAAGCAGCAACTGTTTCAACTAAACCTGAAGACATTTAAATGCTAACATTTCTTACACCAGGAAGGCCTTTTAAAGAAGAGAACAACAACTATTTTTCATAACATTTTAAAGTCTGGCACAACAATAAATACCACAAATTATAGCAATAAAAAGCCTGGTGGCTGCAGGGTCAAAATCCGCTCCAACTGAAGATGATTACTGCAACTTTTGTATTGTATATATAATAAATAAATTTGTACTTATGTAAGATTTGTCAGTTTGGCTCAGTCGGTAAGAGAACCGGTTACGAATCACTCGGTCGTGATTTCAAATCACGCTAGGAAAAAGTTAATTTTATAAATGTATTTATTAATAGAATGAAATAAGCACATGCATATTTCTAACATAAATTTTCGTAGATATGTAAGACTTCTCAATTTAGCTGAGTCGGTAAAAGAGCTGCCTACCAATCAGTTGGTCGTAATATCACATCACGGTAGGGGAGTGTTAATTTTACACACCGGTTTGGTTTAAGGCAGACAAACAGTTCACTCCCCTAAATTTGGTGAGGATTGTTCTTGTTACAGAGGGAAAAACAAAGTCAACTCCAGACTTGGACTGGAGTTTTGACAAAAAGCAAAGAACTTTACTTACGAAAGGAGGGAACTTTTTCATCTCTGCGTAGGACGTTTTCCAAAGCCGTGTTGTCAGTTCGGACCAAAGCATCGAGGAAATATTCGAAACACTTGGAACCTTTTCTCTCAATCATTCGCAGAAACTTCTTCACTTTCTGGGCTTTATCCTCATCTTGCTGAGAAAAAGAGACAAAAGGAAATTATTAAAACAAGTTCGGCTTCCTCACCATGGTACAATGGTCAGCAAACTAGTCTCACAGATCGTTACTACTGTAGTGAGTTTGATCCTCACTTGGTGTGCCACATTAGTGGCTTTGTCTCATACTAAGCTAAGCTCAGTAAATACCAACAACGTGCCTCAACATAGTACAAAGTTTAGCAAGCTAGTCTCACAGATTATTATTACTGTAGTGAGTTTGATAAGACACAGTTTTATTTTGTGTTAATGAACACATTGAATCATTTTATATAGAGTGCTTCCTAAAAGTTTAAGACCACAATGTATTCTTTCAATAAAGTCATGAAATCAACGCTTTTAAACATCATATAACCACTAAAGTATTGTATTTTACAAATTACATACATACTGACATACGCACAATCCATAAATTGTATTTCTTAGTATTCGGTATGTCTCTGTTGTTTTTGATGACGGCCAGTACACGGCGTGGCATATAGTCCAGTGGCCCGCAGGGCCTACCGTGCACCCCCTGATCTTATAAGTAGGGTACAAAAATGTTCCTTGGGATGTCCTCTTTCTGAAAAAAGATGTTCCCAAGAAAAAGGTTGGGAAGAACTACCTCATTTGCATTTTACAAAAAAACTTTAAGTACAGTCCAAATTGTGGAATTAATTTTTGATGGAGGCATATACATATATACATCGTTAGAAAGAGAATTCTATCAGCTTTCCAACATGAAGCTAGGTGTTCAGCATTTTATGAGAAAACTTCAAGTACAAATCCAATGTCTAATCAATTGTGGAATTACGACAAAAGACAAAAAGTAAATGAATAATGCCTAGTGGAGGAGGAGTCGAAACATCAAGCCAAACTGCTATTCATTCGTGGAAAGTGAGAGTTTGATACCTCATAGTTTCCTTCCTTAAAAGTGGTCAAACAATTAATGACATAGAACATGTAAGAGACCAGCTTGAAATACAATCCATTCAAAACTCAATAGAAAGGTCTTTGTCTAGAACTTTGAGAAAAGTCATTAATTCTTAACATCCTGTTCAAAATATTCCAAGTCCAAAGCCGAGTCCTGTAATGATTGAGCAGAAAATGGCTAAAAAGGGTTTGTTTATTCAAATGTTTATAATGTCTTTACTTGTGGACAGGTCTGTGCAACCTGACACTGGACCATGCGCAGCAACTTCTTCAGGACAGACGGGGCTGGTGAATATGGTTGGCTCCACACACCCTGCTGCACAAGAGAAATAATAATAATAATATATCAGGCCATAATTAAGGTATGGAACCATATATATATATGAAACTCCTTTGTAATTAATGTGTAAATTACATTTCCTTATCAGAAAAAAACCACATACTTGATTAATAGGACACGTGTGCTTGACAGGATTTGAATATCCACCATCTTTTAGGAAGGACACTTGACAGGCACACTAATTTCTTCTTCAACACTTAGCAGGCTTGAGCTTTTCTTAGTTTTTATGTTAGCGAGGGATTTGTTTTTACTGTTTGATCCACCATCCTGCTTCCACATAGCAGTAAACTATGAAGTAATAATGAAGGTGTGTGCTGTGGAACTTCATATTTTATATACTTCACTCCATTAAAATATAAATACATGTTTTACTGTTTGATTCAACATCCTGCTTCCATGTCAAATTCAAAAGTGCGCACATACTTTTGTCACAGGAAAAAGAATTGCAAAACACAAGATTTTTGCGCACACAAGTTTTTTGGGAAAAAATCTTTTAAAAATTATTTTTAAGCAAATGTTTCATTTCTTTGCACAACCGCAAAGTCTACAATATATTCAAAAAAAGAATCCCGGAATAAAAGTCATGGAACCAAAGTCACAATGTAGCATTACCCTGAGCTACCAAAAAAACGTAATAGGAAGAAAAGTCACAACTAAATAATCAAAACATTTTAGGGGGGGGGGGGGCACCAAAATTATCTTTGAGCACCTTTGCTACACTACTGCTTCCACATAGCAGTAAACTTTGAAGTAATAATGAAGAATGTGCTGTAAGTTGATGTACTGTAAAATTGAAATGAATGAGACAAAACATTTCAGTAGTCAATGAGGGAAACTTTTATATCAGAATACTGATATACATACTTTTTCCTTTCATCAGTCCCGGAAAAAATTGAGATCTCACAAAATCTAGTGATAAAACCAATAGATTTTCAACTCTGTGGCAGAAGCGGGACAGACATCATACCTGTACTGGACACGTTCAAGACTCGAAATACAGGTTTGCGTATTTGGGAAGATTGGTGTGTCACAGTTTGAGAACCATTGTTGTAGGGATCGAAAGGAGAGGAAGAAAGAAAAGGAATTTACCTCCAGTTCTTCTTGGTCTTCAAGAGATAAAACTTCAGTCTCCATCATGCATTCAATGACAGCCTCCAAATTTATACTCTCAATGATAAGGTCTTCATTTTCTTGCAAAACTTTCTTTAAGTGTTTGTCCATCATCTTCGAAATAAAATAAAAAATATGAAGGAAATAACAAAACAAAAAAAAGAAGAGCATTTTTAACATTTAAGATCACCAAAGATAAGAAAAGAAGTCCAAACAAACCATGGGAAAATAATAATCTCATCTCAGAATTTTAGACACTCGTTCATTCTACTTTAACTTTCCAAGACTTTTACTAATTCTGGCGAAATGAAAATATGCAAAATAAAGAAAGAAAGATAAATCTCTCACTTTGAGATGAGTAGTACATTTTAGACAAAGTATACAAAATTATTTATTTAACAGATACAAATTAATCAACTTCTAAAGCAGGGTCTGTTTTATATTCATTAATCTACTTAAAATTCTTAAATTATAGAAAATAAATTATAAAATCTGCGACGGAAAGTAAACAAAGAAAAGTACAGAACGTACTATATATAAAAATTAATCCACTTAAAAAACGGGGTCTGTTTAATCCATATTAATCCACCAATCTTCATCTGAAGAATATACAACCATGCGACAAAAATTAAAACAATTTTGGTAATTCTCTTTTTTTAGAATACATTTAGAACATTTTATTTTAGTGTAAAAAAAAAAGGTATACAATTTGTATATACAAGCACACATCATAACAATCATATTTACACAATGTCTAGGGCCTTAAACCTTTTGCGATGGTGTAATAAACATCATAATTCTTCTTAAAATTATTTACATCTGTTGATAGCACTACATATTCTGGTAATCTATTCCAAAGTCAAACATTTTCTGATATTCAATCTACTTCTATTTGCTTATACTGTATATGTGTGGCCTCTCAGTCCCTTGTACCCCCTTCTAGTAAAAAATACATCAAGGTTTACTACTTCTAAACCACGCATAAGCTTAAACATTTCTATAAAGTCTCAACGATCCCTTTAGTGTACGTTAAAAGAAAAGAGAAAAAAGACATACTTTGGACGTTGGAGGAATATACCTTTAACCCAGTGATTCTCGAACGGAGGAGGAGGAGGCACTTGGTCCCCCACCCCCAGGGAAAGAATTTCAAAAGGGGAGGAATAAATTGTTTCAATAATTACCACTGTAAAAGTATAATGGTCGTCACATGCTGCATTAAAAAAAAACCCAATGAAATATAGCTTTTTTCAACAGTGGGAGTTGGTATAATCGGTGATCGATCAGTGATGGACAGGCCATTTGTCACCAATAGCAGACAACATGTACGGGGCTGCAAGTGTTTTTGAAAGACGGGAGAAAATGCGTTACAGTCAGTTTCTTATTATTAACCTTAATTAATAATAGGCTATTATTATTTTTAAAAATCACCAAAAAATGTTTTTTCCTCCTTTATTTTATAAGTACCGAAAATGTTATCAAAATCCAACTAATATTCGATTTTTTGTAACATTTTAAAATCTATGTGTTTTGCTCGGGAAATTCTCGAAAGCAAACCATTATGTAATCTCTTGTTTACACTGCGACATCGTTTTTGCACTATTTGTTTTCAAAATATCTCCAGTTCTACAAGGTTTGCACAAATAATTTTTATTCGAGATTTTTCCCCAATCTTTCTTCTTATTGGTGCCACAAAGATTCCGACGATAAAAATAAATTTTGGACATTTTGACGTTTTTTTCCTAAAGTGTGTATTTCCGGTAAGTTTTGTCAGCGAAGTCCGTGGGTCTGCCTAGAAGAATGTGTAAATCTATTTTTTCTTGCTCTCGGCTCCCTACCCACCGGACCCCCATGGCTTAAGCCTACTCAGCCTAATGGTTAATCAGCCACTGGCGGCTTTAACCAATCTTGACAACAACAAAAAACCCTCGAATCATCATCGCTTATAGAAATGTTGGGGAATATAACTGTAGTGTCCCCCCCCCCATCTTGTTTTGTCACTAGACTCACACGTGGTTTCTTTTCTTCTTGGGGGACCTTCTTATTTCAATAGAATATGAATATTATGTTATGAAGCGGATTAGAGTTCAATGTATAGGACGGTTAAGCTGTTGCCTTTCACATCAGACTTACCTTCTAGTTGGGTGAGAACTGTGTTTTTTTTCTTCTTTTTCTTTCAAAGGAAAATAAACTCAGTCGAATTGAAATAACTAAGGTAGAGAACTCATTGGACAGATCGTCAACCGGTGCAAATGATAAAAGCTCCTTAAAAAAATATATCCACAAAGCGAAATTTCAGTCATTGCAGTATTAGTCCTGGGGCCAGCAGGGGCTACCGTGCGCCCCCTCCCCTCCCATGATTCTACATTTAGGGTACCAAAATGTTCCTTAGGGTGTCCTCTTTCAGAAAAAAGATGTTCTCAAGAAAGAAGTTGGAAAGAACTACCTCATTTGCATAAAACAAAATGGCCGCCTGCACACACAAAAAACCCCAGAATTTATGCAAATCTCCTCTCCTAGTTGATATATCTGAGTACTTTAAAAGGCTAAATCATGGTTTTCAGACATGAGGATATGTATTTCTGCGCACTTTAGACACCCCATTTTAAAACGTAAATTAAAATTTAAAAACTGTTGTTTGTAAGTTTTTTCTTCTTTTTGTTAGAAAGAATAAAGTCCAAATATGTGTCCGGAAAAAGAAAAAAAAAACTTCAACGTAGAATTGTGCTCTTAAAAGTCAATTTTAAGTTTTAAACTATAATTTACGCCATTTTGTTGACCTTTTTGGAAATTTAAAAAAATTCGAAGTCGGTAATTTAAAAATCTTTTTAAAATCAAGAATTCTTCAGATGTTTTTTTTTAAAATTAGATATACTTAGTTTCATCATTACTGAACAATCCTTAACCGAATAATTACGATTTTCCATTCATAAACTACATAAAAAACCTCTTTTTTTCACGTTGGGGGGTCAAATATCTGCCAACACCTTCTTCTTACCGCCATTTTCGCACCTGTTCACAAACCAATTACCGCATAAGAAGCTATTACGGAAGTCGGTATTTGTCAATAAGTAGTTGGCTGACTGAGGTTATGACAGCAGTTGTGTCCTCTTTGTTGACATGAAAATTTACGTTTATGTCCATCCGTAGAAAAATATCGGCCAATTAAATCACAACAAAAATAATAATTTTAAAAAACACCCATTATTTCAGTTTTCGTTTTTTACATATCTTTACTTAGTATCGAAAGTTTTATTAAGATCGGATCAGTAGTTGATGTATAATAAATGTTTTAAATCTAGATGTTTTTTTGATCGTTGAAAAGAGGAGAAAATTTACTACTAATTACTACGGAAAAATCTTTTGTTTACAATTACACTATTTTGATTCAATAATATCTCCCGTTTTATAAG
>VCCN01003247.1:348959-365678 GCA_006491835.1 Architeuthis dux
GGAGGCGAGCGAATGTGTATGTTTCGGGCCGCTGCCTTTCCAGAATCGCTTAAAAAGAAAAAGTCGGATGTACGAACTTTTTTCGATACTGAATGTTGTTTTCGGCTACCCAAAGAAAGATAAACAAGGAAAACAAAGAATTGTTTGTATGCAACGTCACAGATTCAATGAACATGCTGGATGAAATTGAGACCGCCGGCGGATTTGGCCTGCGGGTCGTAGTGCCGAACCCTGATTTAGCAAAAATGTAAATTTTCGAGTTTATTCGGTGCTTATCACTTTTATTGGACCGAGATTTGGCTCGAATGAAAAGGTCTAATTTTCTTTTCGGACACCGATGACGTCAGCCTTTACGTCATGCTTTTCGCCACGGTTGGTTCAGCTGGCGACGTATTTCGAAAGAATGCTTTTTTTTCTTTCTTCATTTAAAATTAATATCTGATCTATACGTTGTATAATTGTACTTTTTTTGAGCCTTTGTATGAGTCTTTGGAGCGTATATAACATTCTTTTAGGAAATGACATCTCTAGCCACTTTTAGCGGTTCAAATAAAAAAAATATTAACTTTCTTAATATTCTCTGTAATAAACGATTGACTGTTACAAACAAACCTGTCTGTAAGTAATAATTTATATTGTTATTGTTTTGTTTTAAACTGTATGTATTTATTAAAACAAAACCATTGATATTCAAATTATTCAGCATGACGTAACCGGTGTCAGAGAAAAATTAGACCTTTTCGTTCAGTCAAATCGCGGTCCAATATGCGCTATTTATTCTAATCTTAGCAACAATTTAAAGGAATGACTGATGGTAAGAACGATCTGACCATTTATTTTCAAGGGGACGAAATGATTTTCATCACCGCTTAGCGATTTCCTTTGTTTTTGTCACCAGACGAAACATTTTCTCGAAAATAATTTGATGTTTTCTTTGTGTCATTCTTTTCAACTTCAACATTATTGAACGAACAATCGAGAAATTGTGTGAAATTGACTGAGAAATCCTAACAAACCGACCAAATTCGGAAAGAACTTTGGAAACAGACGACATTTTTTAGTTTATGTTTACGAAATTACCTCGGCTGCACTTTTGCCTTCTTTTGTGGCTTTTTCGATAGAATTTTACATTTGAAAGGTGAGTTGAAAAATATGAATAATATTAAAGTATTTCTTGCCCTGATGGGTATTACGGTTGGCTATAAAATGGCTAAATTGCGGTTAGCTATAAAATGGCTACTTCTTCCCAGTTAGAAGCATGGATACAAAACAAAAACAAAACTTTTAATTTAATTAACGTTAATAGCCGATCAATACGTTGTTGTTGTTTAGAACCATCTGCACAAATTAGTCTTTTGTTTTATTGTTACATAATTAAAATAAATTAAATTATATTGCTTCTTCTTTACTTTGAAAATAAAATTGTTTTTTCGTTATGCAACGATTGTTTGTTTGATTGTTTCGCCTCGCTTCTTAAAATTAAATCTTTTGTAATAAAAAAATAAGTCATAATCCTACCGCACCCGTAACACTAACCAATATGTCCTAACCATAATCATACCCTCACCCCCGAAACAAAACACCCAAAATATGTTATCTGCTTGATTAAAAGCGGCCATTTTTATTGCTAAATTAACCGAAAGTAGCCATTTTATAGCTAACCGCAATTTTAAACCAATATTAAATATTTCTGAATTTTATTGTCAACAAACATTTAGATATTTTTTCGGAACACCATTGGATATATTTACTAACAGGGATACCTGGCGTTGCCTGGGGGAAATTACTTTAAATGTGACAACCCAGTGGAATATATGTTCTTTATAATATCTTTTCTTACACAGCACAACAAATGGGGAAAAATGTATTTATTCTTTACTTCTGTAGATTGACGACCTGATTAATTGATTGTTTTGTTTAACGGCACATCGACCCTTGGTGTGTCATTTAGTGCCGAATTCAGTTGGGGGGGGATCCCATGTCCCATGACTAGAGGGGGGAGAATCCCAAATCCCTATCACTGAGACAAATGCCACGAGGACCGGGATAAGTTGAAGGGTGGAGATCCCCTGTACCTGTGACTAGAGACCAGAGGGGGGAGAATCCCAAATCCCTGTCACTGAGACAATGCCATGGTGATCGCCTCCCGAACAGCTGGCCAAGATATCCTGTGCAACTTCTCCTAGATATCCAAAGATACCTGAGCATGCCACGAGGATCCCGGAACGAAATATGGGTGTGCGTGGAGGCTGATATTTGACCTCACAGTTAACCACCGGGAAATAATGGGGATCCAAGATCGGCAATCTTTGAATGGACAAAGGTGGTTTGACCCCAGGTTCAGGGGCTGTGTGTGCATGCGTCCCGACTGATTTTGGCCCCTGCAGAATGTGACATGTTGACTCGTGGTGGTGTCAGTCTTTGACCGTGCCCGCATGCTATGTGTGCGAGTTTGTCGGGCGTCAACAGGATTTTCAGCCCCGTAAATGTGCAACCCAATGTCAAGACGTCTTCATTTTTCAGCAGAACATGTACAAGATGATTATTGTACATAACCATTTTTGCCTTGATGTTTATTTTTCATTAAATGTTGGTGTTGGTATGTCCGTTGACATATCCACACCTCTGTCTTTATTCCTAACGACCTGTCAGACATATTTCCTTTCTTTGTCTAACTCCATCTTCCACATGTGGTTTGCTACTTGTAAAATCCAAGATGGCAACTCCAACTTCTTTGTTTATCTTCATCATGTTCATGACGTCACTGATGGTGCCTACCAGGAAGTATTTCCTGGCAATCTCAACATTATAGCCTTTTTTAAATACAAAGTAGGACATTTCAAAACACTAGTACAGGGAATATCTGTAATTACTTTTAATTAAAAAACAAAAATCCCTGCTTTTGATTTTGTCAGCTGGTACGTTGTTTATTAATAGTATAAAAAATATATAAATAAATATATGAAATCAAATAATGGATAATCCGACAGAATATGATAATTATAAAGACATTTAATTAGTTGGGAACCTATATTTGCTTGGTGTCGGTATGAGCGACTGCTAAATGAGCGGCCTAAATCTTAAATGTAAATAAAGAAACGAGTGCCATGTGGGCATCGAACCCGCGTCCACATTGGACGTTAGCTCAGTGGTAGAGCTAACGCTCTTATAAGGTTGCTTCCAATGTGGACACAGGTTCAATCCCTGTACAGCGCTTGTTTCTTTATTTACATTTATGATTTAGGCCGTTTGTTTAGCAGTTGCGCACACCAATGCTGAGCAAATATAGTTTGCCAACTAATTAAATTTCTTTATAATTATCCAATAAATACACCACCCTTATTAAATTTGACTAGTTCCCACCTTCATCCCAATCCTAACCGTTTTTATACAACTTATTAATTCGGGCTACTGTTTCTATGGCAACGAATAACAGCGCAACCGGAAATAAAGAGTAATCCTTCTGTGAGAATCAAACTCACACCCTCATTGCCAGTGGGAGACTAGTTTACGCCTAGCTGCTTTTTACCAATCGGCCACAAATACTTCACGGATTAGCAGAAGCTGATTTACACTTATAAACTCACTCCCTATAACCGACTCTCTGCGCCATATTTATGTTGTTTTACATATGAGACCTATTAGTCTATAAAAATCAATAATAAATCTATAAATCAATCTTTATTATTATTGGAAAAGAAAAACTAATCAAATTTAATAAGGGTGGTGTGTTGCAGTGCTTCATCCAATAATAATAAAGATTGATTTATCAAATAAATATATATAAATAAATATATATAAATAAATACATCCAATGGTGTTCCCGTCTCTAATATTTAATTTAATAATATTTTTTGTATGCTTTCTATCCTTATGAATTTAGGCATATTTAGGCATTCCTGCCCTACCGTAGTTGATTTCGCCAATGGTTGGTTTGGCAAGCGACATGTTCCTAAAGAATGCCAACTTTTATATAAATACCATTTTTGAAAAATATGAATGATATTTGATATTTCTGAATTTTATTGTCTGCAAACTTTTATATAAATACCATTCCAAATTTCACTTTGTAACCATATGTTATCATCCGAACCTTAACTGAATTCAATTCTATTTAATGCTTATTCCTCAGCAACATAACATTCCAAGAATTGGATATTGGCTATTTTAGCATCCGGAAAGTTCCAGAAGAATTTCAGACTTAATTATCTCCCTTGGATTTCTTCACCTGGCCTCATATTCTAATTGCACATTTTTGAAGCTTAACTTGAGGCATCCAAAAAATTAAAGAATAATACCACCATCCTATATAAAGGAATGTATGTAGGGGGGAATGTTCCCACAAATTTAAACAAGTAACAATAATAATAGTTTTAAATAAAATGAAAAACAAGCTACATATTGATGTTATATGTTGTAGTTTTGCCAATTCTTATTATTTAAATGTTTGGCCGTGTTTCGAAACGGGAGACCGTTACATTTTCGGTGATTTCAACCATTGCCTATTTCTGCTATAGAGGACCAATCACGTAAAAATCTTTTTTTTTCTTTAGAAACTGGTTTCTTGTTTGCAAAGATTTTTTTAATAATACAAAGACCAATTGCGTAAATTTTATTTTTTCTTCTATTTATTTAAAAGATTTTTTAGATTAAACATTATTATTAAAATTCTATGAGATTTTTACGTGATTGGTCTTTGTATTATTAAAATTATTAAAAGAAATCTTTGCAAACAAGAAACCAGTTTCTAAAGAAAGAAAAAAAAGAAAAATTCTCCACACTACAGAAACCAGTTTCTAAAGCAGGAGATTTTTATGTGATTCATCCTCCATAGCAGAAATAGGCAATGGTTGAAATCACCGAAAATGTAATGGTTTCCTATTTCAAACATGGCCAAATTTTAAAATATTTTAGCCCCTTGTCTCAAATTTAATATCAAATATGAAACTATTACATATTGACTGACTTCATTACAAAATTATCAATGCCAGTTGACTTACTTAAATTGTAGCTCCTTTTTACAGATTAATGTAAATATATTGAAAACCTATTTCTGACTGATTTGTCCTTTAGAAAATGACCCTGTAGCTTGAATTATATTGACCACTTAGAAAACTTAGTAATGTGATAATGTTTTTGGTGGGGTGGGGGTTAAAAGAATATCATGGTTTGGGATAATAGTGATGCAATGCTGGCCCATATAAAGTTTGACAATGAGTATAACAAATTTTACAGTTATTTTTGCTTGGACAGTATTTATGGGAGAGTGCTTAGCCCAGATGGTGCTCACTTGCCCTTACTGTTCTCCATCAACCATTGTGGCATGCCAGAGATGAGAAATGTTTTGTTAGGATATCTGCTGGGATAGAGTGCAGGTATGTGGATTCATACCTTTACCAAGAGCATTGGTTGTAAGTGAACATAAGCAGCATCAGCCAGACTTTGAACCTGGTTTGTCAATTCCGTTTTCCATGTTGATAACTATTAGGCCACCCAGCAGCTCCTCTTCTAATAGTAGATATTTGCCAAAAAATCAAATGTACATGAGTTGAGGGAAATGGAACTGAATCAACACAATTCACTTGTTGAATTCCTTTATCGTTTCTTAAATTATTTTTCTTTTTTTTTCCAGCATGAAGAAGTATTGCCTTTTACCAATATGAAAATCATTTCTTAACATTGTAAACTTGAATTAATGAGAATTTTATTAGTGACTTCACATGAGAAAACCTGAAAAAAATGAATGAAAAGAAATATTCACCTGAAATTTGTGGATCTACATTTTCAACTAATTCAAAGTTAAACAGACACTCCCCAACTGAGACTGGAGAGAAGCCGCCATATGATTATGAAGAGAGTGGATCTGCATTTTCCGAGAAATCACGGCCACAAACTGGAGAAGTATGTGCATCTTCCTTTTCTGAAAAGCCGAATTTGTTGAAGCATACACATGCACACTCTAACAAGAGAAAGAAACCATACAAATCACATTTGGCACATGTGAAAATACATACTGGAGAGAAACCATATTCTTGTAAAGTATGTGGGTCATCTTTTAAATTGAAGTCACATTTGGCACAACATAGGCGAACACACCCTGGTGAGAAACCATATTCTTGTGAAGTGTGTAGATCATCTTTTCCTCAGAAATCAAATTTGGTGCAACATATGCGAAAACACACTGGAGAGAAACCATATTCTTGTGAATTCTGCAACTCATCTTTTACATCAAAGTCACATTTAGTATATCATACACGAACACACATTGGAGAGAAACCATATTCTTGTGAAATGTGTGGGTCATCTTTTACATTGAAGTCTCATTTAGTACAACATACACGAATACATACTGGAGAGAAACCATATCCTTGCAAAATGTGTAAATCTTCCTTTCGATCAAAATCCAATTTAGTGGAACACATGCGAACACACACTGGAGAGAAACCATATTCTTGTGAAGTTTGTGGCACTTCCTTTTCACAGAAGTCACATTTAGTATATCATACACAAACACATACTGGAGAAAAACCATATCATTGTGAAGTGTGCGAATTTTCTTTTTCCCGGAAATCATCTTTGGTGGTACATATGCGAACACACACTGGAGAGAAACCATATCCTTGTAAAATATGTGGGTCCTTTTTTACGTTAAAGTCCAATTTAGTGAAACATATGCGAACACACACAGGAGAGAAACCATATTCTTGTGAAGTTTGTGACGCTTCCTTTTCACAGAAGTCACACTTAGTGTATCATACACGGACGCATACTGGAGAGAAACCATATTCTTGTGAAGTGTGCGGCTCATCTTTTACATCAGAATCAAATTTAGTATATCATACACGAGCTCACACTGGAGAAAAACCATATCTTTGCAAAGTGTGTGGATCTTCCTTTGCATCTACGTCTAATTTAGTGGAACATATGCGAACACACACTGGAGAGAAACCATATTCTTGTGAAATGTGTGGTGCTCCCTTTTCACACAAGTCAAATTTGAGGCGGCATAAGCGAACACATACTGGAGAAAAACCCTATTCTTGTGAAGTGTGTGAATTTTCTTTTTGCCAGAGATCAACTTTGGTGCGACATATGCGAACACACACTGGGGAGAAACCATATCTTTGCGAAGTGTGTGGGTCATCTTTTACATTGAACTCCAATTTAGTGAAACATAGGCAAATACACACTTGAGAGAAACCATATTCTTGTGAAGTGTTAAGGTCATCTTTTATATTGAAGCCCAAATTAGTGAAACATGTGAACACACACTGGAGAGAAACCATTTGCATTTCACCTTTTACATTGAAGTCACATTTAGTATAACATACACTCCTAGTAAAAAGCACTTTTCATCATATAAAAGATCTTAGCACCGTAGAGAACATATTGGCGCATATTGAGACCAAACTGGTTGGGAGAAAATTTGGGAACACTGACCAGTTGTGGGAAGCAGTCAGGGATGAATGGAACAACATTGATCAGCACATTGCAAACAACTATTGGACAGCTTGTCCAAAGGGCTCAGTTTTCTGTAGAAAAACAAGGGAAAAGCTATTCCATACTAAACTGTACTCTGCGCACAAACACTGCATGCATTGTTGTATAACATTGTCAAATATTTCACCTATAATTGTTAATTGAAGTTAAAATTAGTGGAACATTTGCAAACACACACTGCAGAGAAAACATATCTGAATTGTGAAAATTGAAAACACCACACTATTGTGAAAAGTGGAGATTTTCATTTATATATAATAATAATATAATTTAACAACTCACATCAGGATATGCATTGACTATAAACTATATTATTATGAAGTATGTGGGTCTCCATTTTTCATGGAAATTCACCTTTCAAAATTAGCTAAAGACATGTTGTTCTTTGATCTGCATTTATATTATAAAATAGCTCATGTTAGTTTTAAAATGTATTTAGAAATTTTTTCAGGTTGTTTGGCTTGTGAAGCCACTGTTAAGATTAATATTTTTTGATTATGTTTTTATATTTTAATCTGCATTTTCATGATTCATATTGAAAACCTCATAATGGAACATTTTTTTAAATATGTATAATACAATAAAAAAAACTACTTGAACATATTCCATATTTTATTGTTTCACACCAATTTGCTGTTTTGTGTTGTTTTTTGGATCAAGGCAGGAAATGATGAGAAAATGGATTGTAAAAACTTGAAAACAAATATTTCTGCTGGCACATTAGGTACATAAAAGGGTCTCAGGATAGTCAGGGTTTGGTTGTGATTACTAAGAATATATCAAAGTAATAGTTTGGAAGTTTTTGTGTATCTCTCTTCTAACGGAAAGGTGTGTTGAGGCAGGTTTATGATCATGCAGCATTTCATACAAGCCCCTAAGACAAGTGGCTTGTTCTGAAGTCGCAGCAGTTCTGTCTGTTTAAACTGTAACATGCATTTGTTAAATAAAGAAGTAATCAGATATGATGAAATATCTCAAGTACATTTCAGCAGAATTCATAGAGAAAGCTGTAAATATTGAAAAAAAAGACTATATGTTTTAGTTTTTCTGGTTGTAAAATGTAGTTTCTTTCTTCTCACTAGTCCTGTTGGAAATTTTCATACATATCTATAGATTGTTTTTACAACATTTTCATTTATTCTCTTTATCTTGACCTCTAAAAGACCTTGTGTAGTGACTTAATGTCACAGAATTAATTGTGATACATACTCAGAATGGAGATTTATTTGTGCACATTTACTTTTACACGAATATATACTGGAGAGAAACCATATTCGTGTGGAGTGTGTAGGTCATCTTTTCCAGTGAAGTCACATTTAGTATATCATATACAAAGACATACTGGAGAGAAACCATATCCTTGGCTTAACTATTTCATCTGGCACTTTAGGTACAAAAAGTAGGCCAGGATGGACAGTTGTGCAAGTTAAAGTTAACATGCAAGCCACAAAGACATATGGCTAATTCAGAAGTCTGAGGAGATTTGTCTCTAACATGCATTTGTTAAATCAAGAAGTACTCAGGCATGATGAAATATCTCAAGTCCATTTCAACAGACTTCATAAAAAAAGCTGTATGTATGGAAACAAAATAAAAGACTTTGTGTCTTTATTTTTCTGGTTGTAAAATATGGTTGCTTTATTCTCACTGGTCCTGTTGGCAATTTTTATACATATCTGTAGATTGTTTTTACAACATTTTCATTTATTCTCTTCATCTTGGCCTCTAAAAGACTGTGTGTAGTGACTTAATGTCACAGAATTATTTTTGATGAAATAAACTAAATACTCTGTGTTGAGATTTATTTGTGCAAATTTGCTTCCACAAAGATTACACTGAGGCTTTGTTTTCTAGCAGAATTTTGAAAACAGTCTTGATTGCAATGTTTCTGATTTTTTGACTTTTTTAAAGCCTGGACTAAAATACTCCTGTTGTTTTTATGCATTTACTGTTCCCAAGAGTACATAATGTGTCTACGTCTCTTAACAGTGATTAAAAAGTTGGTTAAATGCTGTCATCGAAAGAAATGTAGGCAAACATAGAGTTTCCGACCGCAAAATTTTGCTGATTTGAATGAAATGCTTTCCATGCCTCACCAATCGCTTTGTAATCTATTTATTTAATTATTTATTTACAATATGTCATGAACCATAAATTATGATATGAAAGATTATAATTTATTTATTTATTAAAATATTTATTCATTTGGAAAATGTAATGATGTTTCATCCTTACCATATTTTATATATTTAATTATTTATTTGATTATAATTTATATATTTTTTTTTTAAGGTGTTCATTACATCTTGTAAGTAAATAATTAAATAAATATAATCTTGTGAGCCAAGACATGAAAAGTGTTCCTTTCAAATACGTAAATTTTTGTGGCCGTAAACATTAAATTTGCTGAAATGTATGAAATCTTTCCTGCCAAATACAGAGCACCACAAAACTTTAAACTCAAGTTTAAAAGGTTGAATAAATTCATTCTTATCTGGAATAATTCATTATAGGTAGGAGGCAGAATCCAGAAAAGAGTGCTAAATTTTTGTTTCAACCGCCATGCTAAACTTATTTTATAGACCCTACTTAATATTCCCCAGGTGTAGGTCACCCTCTACCCAGGTGCAGAGGTCATGCAGGGGTCACTAAGTGCAAAAAGGTCAATATCAGCTAACACATATGCGTTGGTGATGTCATTCACAACTGCCTGCATATAGGAGTTCTAGAAAGGTGCAGCTAATAAATATACAACAAATAGTGAATATTTTACATTTTGAAATTTATTTACTAAATTATTCTTTATAACCAGAAAACAATGATTAAATACAGATTGCCTTCCATTCAAATGGATGCTTTAATAAAACTTATGATCATATCCCCACACTAAGCTTATTCAGGAAATATTTTTAAGATTCAAGTTATTAACAGAAAGCCTACAAAAAAGAGAATATCAAATGAAATATGAGATCAGTTTACACATTAGCACTGCCAGAGCGACACTACATGAATTGACCTTGTAGCAACAAGATGTTTCATTTACAGCCTAAACCATGTCAAGCTACATCTTTCCAATGAATGGAATATCACCAAGGCTATCTTCATTAACAGGTCAACATTCAATTCCTGCAGGAAAATGATGTTATATGACAGAAAACACATACTGACCAGCCCTTTATTTACACCATGACCAACAATGTGATGAGTATTTTCTTGCATGCAGTCTTTAGTTTCAACAGAGCATTTCAAATGATGACAAATGCAAAGACCAGGAGCCTTCTCTCTCTGCACGAATAAAATCTAGTAATTTCTGCATCAGATCCAAATACTGAAGCCAGTATATAGAGGTGGGGGCTAACAGCATTTCTTCTTCAGAGGATGCAAGAAGGACTCTCAAAGATTCCATATATGTCAAGAGTTCCTCTGTTGCTGCTTTGATATCCGCTGTATCCTTTTCCTGTAAGGCATGGATGATGGTATCTTGAAGGTCTGTGAATCTGTCTTCAAGCTCTAAGTCCTTGTCTTGCAGCCACTGCATGAATTTGCATGAGTATACTCTTCACTGGGCCTCCATGGTAAGCTTCTGACATTGGACTGCACAATTCCGGCATTTCTCTGCCATGATGTTAGCAACAGTAGCTTCATTGTATACAGCTGACCCAACTAACACATCAAAAGGTCCACCATCTGCAAAGTGTTGTCCTATGGCCTTCATACAATTCATAGTGATGTGGAAACATCATAGGCGTAGAACTACACGTTGCCATTTGTGGAGCCAAACAAACTCTTTGTCTTTGTTATACAAACCTTCATCAAAGGTTATCACAGTGTACTGTACGTTCAATCTTGTGGCAACTCTTCTGCACCGTTGAATCACTGTCCAGACTGTCGTAATCTGTTGTGGGGACTGGAATTATTGGTAAATACCCCGGTTGTCTCAGGTGATTCACCCTGAGATATTCTCTGATTGAAATGCACATAATGAATCATGTGTGACCTCTGCATCCCTGGAAAGGAAGACCTCTGCCTAAGAAGAGATTAGTGCAGTCCATAAAATGTTTTAAATGCAAAAATGATGGTTTGGTATGAAACGGGAAATATCACCCAAAATGATACAAAATTGTAAATCATGACCAAATATTGAATGTAGATTTTAAAAAGGGATAAAAAGGGATGCAGGCATATTCAGAAATAAAGTAAGATTCATATGTAATGCCTAGGGTCATTGATACAAAGTATTTATGAGTAGTATGCAAAGATATGTATAGTTGAGTTGATTTATGGTAGCACACCAAAAGAAAATTGCAACAAAAGGTTTCTCAACGGTTTTTTGTGGTATCAGGTGTTCTAAATAACATACTAAAAATCTACCAAGGTCTGACCAATGTAAAGATGTTTTTTCATGATGGTGTCCAAAATGGTCGCCAAATCCTTAAAATGCCCATTGCTCCTTAATTATTCATCCTAGACATGTTTTTTTCCAACGGTTTTTAGTAGTGTCAAGTGTCCCCAATAACATACTAAAAGTATTACAATCTGACCACTGGAACTGTGTAATTTTCAAGATGGCATCCAAGGTGGCCACTAAATTCTTAAAATGCCCATTTAGTCGATTGCATTTATCTTTAAAATTACACCGCTTCAGTGGTCAGACCGTGGTAGACTTTTAGTATGTTATTTAGCACACCAGATTCTATAGAAAACCATAAATACACTCGACTAAATGGCATTTTAAGGATTTGGCAGCCACCTTGGACACCATATTCAAAATTACACTGTTCCAGTGGTCAGACTTTGATATACTTTTAGTATGTTATTGGCACAATTCGTACTCCAGAAAACCGTTAGTAAAACCTGTCTTGTTTCAATAATGAAGGAGTAATGGGCATTTTAATCATTTGGCAGCCATGTTGAATGCCATCTTAAAAATTACACCTTTCCAGTGGTCAAATTGTGGTAGTGACCTACAACTAAAGAATGATGAGTAGTGTCATGACCTCTGGACAACAGGAGTTGGCTTGTGTTATTTTTAGAAGCACTTCTAGACAGTTGACAAAGAGAATAAAGAATGAATAAGAGATACAGCCAAAAATTGTATTAAGATTTTTGTGCTCCCCTTATCCAAATCTTAGCCATTTCTTTTTAAATTGGGTTTTTACAGCGAATGATGTTAAGCTGACGATGGCCCAAACAGGAATCTGTCAGTTTTCTGTACTCTTTTTCTTTTGCTGTGAAGATTGAAACAAACTGTTCAAGTTTTACTTTCAAACAAATATGATTCAGTTTGGGTATGAGCAGGTCATTTGTTACCTCAAGAAATACATGTTCAAAGACGAACCCAACAGTCCTGGCTTCAATGCACTCGGCAAGGCAGTTGTATCAAATGCTCCAGATGGGGAATCTGTCAGAAAATATTCTGTAAACTAGCTGAGCGTCGCTTGGGGTATGCAGTTGATTGTGTTAAACTGTATTAAATTGAAATTCCATGTCTTGCCAGAAGAATTTCACTTGGCTACTTACAAACACCAGTTCAAATGCACGTTTACTTAATTTTATTTGTGTGCCGTTTTTAACATCGAGTGGCCGAGTCTATGAACGTTGAAGTTTTTTTTGGGGGGGAAATAAAGTTGTTTTTATTGATTTTATTTGTGCGCCGTTTTAAAAAATGGAGGTAATGTTAGTTGATTTTAAGGACAACAAGAGTTATCTCTCTTTTCCGGACGTATTCTAGCAATCATCCCGCGCTTAAATTGGTTGATGTCCCCCTGATCAAATGAACCAGTAAAGGAAGGGTGATATGATTACAAGCACTTCAAAAGTGACAACTTTATTAAAATAAACATTACAGTATTTTAAAGAACAAATGGGTCTTATTATTTTACATGGATACTTTAATGAATCAATTTATAGTTTTAACGTCAATGAAAAAGTATATTTCATTTGAAATGCCTTCTTTTGTTTCAGTTATCAAATTAATAAATAAAACTACTTTTCAGAATTATTTTTTGTCCAAAATGTATGGCTATAAAATTCATAGTAAATAAATGTTTAATTTCTTTGAGAGGAAAGAATATAAAAAATATTATTAAAACAGTTGTGCTTGAATTTTATTAATGTTGCATTTTTGTTATTCAATAAGTGTGCAGAAACTTTCCACGGATTTCAAAACATTAAGAAAAAAAAGAACTTCCAAGAATGGAGTCTTTGATTTAATAGCAAAGACAAAAAATTTCGATTTTATGTTAATTTTAACAAAAAGAAACAGTAAACTCCTTGCGAATTTTTAAATGAATGACTGATTGTAAGAACGATCCGACCATCTGTTCTTTTTCTTAAAATAAGGGACGGAATAATGTTCATCACCGCTGAGCGGAACGATTTCCTTCGTTATTTTGTCATCATCAGATCAGAGGAAACATTTTCTCGAAAATAATTTGATGTTTTTAAATTGTGTTTTCTTTGTGTCATTCTTTTCAACTTCAACATTATTGAACGAACAATAGAGAAATTGTGTGAAAATGACTGAGAAATCCTAACAAACCGACCAAATTCGGAAAGTTTTTAGTTTTAGTTTACGAAATTACCTCGGCCACACTTTTGCCTTCTGTTTTGCCTTTCTAGGTAGAATTATACATTTGAAAGGTAAGTTGAAAAATGTGACTAATATTAAATATTCCAGAATTTTATTGCCTACTAACTTTTATATAAATACCATTTTGAAAAATATGGATGATATAATCCGGAATTTTATTGTCTACAAACTTTGCCAACTTTCGGTTTAGGTCACCGGAAGTTCCATGTCCTTTTTAACTCGGTGCGACTTATCACCAACAAATTATTACGGATGGATGGAAAAAAAACATTAATTAAGAAATAAGGGAAACACCATCGATTCGAAGGCAACGGGTCCAACATTAAAACTGAATATTTATTATTGTTTATTTGTATTAGTTATTTATATTATTATTATTATTAATTAATGTTTTATTTATCATTGATACAGCGGAATGTGAAATCCAAAAATTAAATTGTAAAAATAATTGCCAGCATTCCATCGAAAAACCGAAACTTTTAAACAATATTACGTGGTCACAGGTGTGTACAAAAGTTTCAAGTGAAAAACTAATATCTAATAATAATAATAAAAACACGCTGAGGGCTTTTTGTACTTTTGGACACTTTTTAATAAAGTTAAAGTATCTTCGGAAGCATAAATACAAACAATGCGAAGTCTTCTTCCCATTCATTATGGGCATCTCCGGACACATTTACAAAATCATTGCTAAAAATGATCAGTCACATTAAATGGCGGAGGATACCCATTTCTTTTAAATGTTATGTAGCTGATGAAAAATGGAAAATTCATGAGACAAGAAAACTCCTTTTTATTTAACAACAAGCACTAAAAAGGATTGGATTCCTAGGTTGTGCTTACAGAGTGAAGTTTTAAAAAGTATTAAATAGTCTGTGGTGGCGATCTTATGGAAAGCATAAATTATGGATTTTTATTAAATAAATTGTAGAAATTTAAAAAAAAATAGTATCTGAACTAAGAAACAACACACGTGTCTCTGTTAACTTTCCGTTGGAATTAGTGACGCGAATCTTTCCTTCTTCAACTTCGTCTTAAAAAAACGTCCGAAACAAATTTCACACTTAATTACCTCCCTTTTAACTTAAACTTTATTTTTTTTGGAGGCATTCAACAATTAAAGAATAATCCCACCATCCTATATGAAGGAATGTAAGTCTAAACAAGGACGTTTTTTACCTGCTTCTGTGAACTGTATTTACAGACTCAAATATCAACTTTTGTAACGTATTGTTATAATATAGATTTAAATTAATTACTCTTGAGTACCGAATAATAGGGGGTGTGGAATTTGCGGTGTTTAGAAGAAAAATTAAAATCCAATTAGCGGGGTGGGTGTTGGAAAAACCAGGGTTACCATTTTATGGACAAATTTAACATTAAAAATTAAAATTAAAGCATTTTGCCACGAACCTTTTTGGTTTGGCCATTTTGATTTTTTGGCTGTATTTAAAAATTTTTTTTTTTTTACTAAATTCGTATTTTTGGCGTGTACTTCAGTATTGCTATGTTTTAAACAATCATTAATTTTGTTATACTACTATTCACCTTCATCTTAATTTTTCAGTTGCTTTTTATAATCACAACTTTAAAATGCAGGTCGTCACCCTAAAGTTACGATAAAAAAGCAACTGGAAATTTAAGATGGAGTTAAATAGTAGTATTAATTTTAAAAAAATGATTTACAATAATAAAAATAAATAATAAAATAATTGGTTTTATAAAAATATCTGGCCATTCTTGCAGGGGGCTTAATATAATTATTTGATTGAATTTAGTGTTATTTTTAATATTTTGATATAGCATGCAGTAAATTAATAAAATGTAGTGTGTAAGTTTTAGAAACATCTAGATATTTGTGACCCCATTTTGGATAATTTCTTAGATATTTTTGGATTTTTTCCCCCCTCAATTTTGGATATACAAATTTCAAAAGAGTTGGCAATGCTGGAAGTGGTTCTTCATCGTCGGAATAATTAATGGGGGGGATTATTCGGTACTCAAGAGTACATATCATTTGGACGCTATTTCTATTTTCATTTAGCCTTTTCAAATCCAAGGGAGGTAAGTCTGATGCTGCAAATAATGCTGTTCAAACGATTTTCCCACACATTTTAACTGAAAACTAAAAGAAAACAAAGTTAAGCTTTAAAAATGTGTTATTACAATATGAGGCCAGGTAAAAAAACAACATTTCCCTGCCTATGAATCTAATACTATTGAGATACAAAAGATATATTCAGATACTCAGTGGCCATTACTAATGTTTAATATAAGCTTGTTTTTGCAAGATGACAACCTATTTGTTTTTCTAAATCTCATGAAAAATAACACAACTTCTACAGTCAACCCTCCAATTTCAAGGGTGGCCAGGGAGCAGACCCCTTGCAAAATTTCAATTTTGCTAATAACTCTTGACATCCCCCAAACCTCAACACGGACACAAACAGCTGATTAATCTAACTGTATGATGATCATTTATTCAAGGATTGGAAGTGGATCATCGGGATCATCCTCGTTGGCTTTGCTGCATGAAACATCTCCAACAATTCAACCTTTTCTTCTAGAGTCCTCACTCTTTTTGGATTCTTACTAAGAAGCCTAAAAGAGTGAGGACTTATGTAAAA
>VCCN01003247.1:366304-382760 GCA_006491835.1 Architeuthis dux
GTGGACCCATGACTTATGGTTCAAATTTTATGTGTTGATGTATGTAGTTTGTGTACAGGGACACTTGCTAGTTGCGAGAATTCACCAAGTAAAAAAAAAACACGTCACCACAGAACAAATCCTCGCAAGGTACTCTTTGTAATCGGACACCGCCTCCATTGTTCATTGACTACCAAAGTCTCTCTTCCAACTCTTCCTTCACCTCTTAATGCCTAGCCGAGATTGTCTCAACCAATTCATCTGCTACTGATCAGGTATGGCTTTTATAACCCATTAGTCGACATCCAGGTGACTGACTGCTAGCAACTTCAAACATCCGGGTGACAAAGCCATGGCTGTTCCTTTATTATCATCGACATTTTCCTCTTCCGGCCTTTCATGCACAGGGCACACATGATACGTAGTCTCTTTGGGAGTTGTGTAAGTGGATTATCAGTATCTCCACTACAGTTTGTGCACAAAGTTTAATTCAAAATGCTGCAAAAAACGCGAGATTAAACACTGCAAGATTAGGCACGTGAATTATGCTGGCTTACCGAGACAAGATATGCAGTGTCCTCCAACAAACCACATAGATCCATCAATTCTGTACCATACTTGAACTTTTAAAAATATCTTTTGTTAAACTCCAGTCCAAGTTGGAGTTGACTTTATTTTACTCCTGTAACAAGAACAACAAGAACTGATTCAAGGGAGTAAACTCTTCACTGTTTATGTATCACGTTGAATTAAATCAAACCGATATATAAAATTAACATTTCCCTAATGTGCTTTGAAATCACGGCACCTCTTATCAACTGAGCTAAACTAACATGTCTTATATATTTACAAATTTATTATATATGGAAGCGACCTATATGTGGCCCTGCTCTTAACCATCCTAACAGCACCCTCATGTAAAGGCAGGAACATGAAACATACACATCGCCCGTCTCTCTATCTACAATCGTATTTAGGCACGTAACATGATGTGGTTCCTATGCCAACAGTATGAAATTATTATTATATGTATATACAATACAAACGTTATAGTAATCATCTTCAGTTGGAATAGAAGTAGGAGTGGAGTTTGACCCTGGCTTGTTATAAATAGATGTACGGTAATATGAAATAATACCCTATGCTTATATGATTTAAACCTTTTGGCTTTGTTTACGTTTTGCTATATTGTGTGCCATCTGCAGTTTCTCGCATTATACCGCATACTAAAAAAAAATGTATTTTTATAATAAATTTTTGTTCTGTATACAGTAGGGCTTCTCAAAGTGAGTTGCATAAAGATAATTGACGGTCACAGAAACATTTGAAAATTGTTTTTTAAAGAATAAGTCTGTAAACTAGAGTTGTTTTTTGTTTTTTTTAAATCTCTATACAAAAATGTCCCTCTTTAGGTGCTTATTATAAAATGCCTCAAAGCCATTCAATAATTTTAAAAAATAATTTTCGTTTTTGTTATGTTTTAGTAATTTTAAAAAAAAGTAATTTATTTTTTCTAATTAATAAACACTGTAAAAGTTATAGATTATAAATACATTGGAATGTTTAACAACTGCATTCGTCTTTATTTGTTTCTATGTCTACTTACTATAAGATAACAACTAAAGACTAATATATAGTCTTTGTACTGATTGCTTTTATAACAATGAGTGAGGGTTCATGAAAAAGTTTTGTCACCTGAAAAACGTTTGAGAAGCCCTGGCGTACAGTACTGTACAGTATTTATAGTAATTAACACGAGAACAAAAGTGCACGTATAAGTTTTGTCAATTGCTGAACATTTTTGTTTCTTTTCTGCATTTTTGTATAGCAGCCGTAAAATTCAAAAGAATTCCCATTTAATTATTGATATCAAATTCATGAGATAGAAAACCGTAAAATTCAAAAGAATTCCCATTTAATTATTGATATCAAATTCATGAGATAGAAACCCACAAAACTGGGGGCTGACTGTAATTATAATCAACAAGAATGAAGATATCTCTACATATTTCTATTAAATTAGACTAGTTTTTACCTTCATCTTAATTTTAGTCAAATTTAATAAAAATGTGTTAGAATACTTCAACCAATAATAATAAAGATATATTTATATCTATATTTGTTTGTATAACTATACTTCTGTGTACTGCTGCAACTGGTAATAATAAAAATATTTTAAAATAAAATGAAAAAAAACAAGCTACAGATTTACATTATATGCTGTAGTTTTGCCAATTTCTATTATTTAAGTTTTAAAATATTATTCAGCCTCAAATTTTATACCATTTATACTGCATTGCAAAAGTTTCTATGCTAGTCTTATTGACTTAAATGATATGTTCTTCTTACAGATTAATGTAAATATATTGAAAAACTATTTCTGGCTGATTTGTGCCTAAGCAAATGACCCAGTATCTTGAATTATATTGACATCTTAGAGAAATTTAGTAATGCGATTATTTATTTTGGGTTGAAAAAATATCATGGTGGTTGGGCTAATAGCGATGCTGTGCTGGTGATGAAGTTTGACAGTTATTAATGCGTGGACAGTAGTTATGGTAGAGTTGTTATTCCAGGTGTTCATTCAATCATTTTCTTATCCATCAACCATTGTGGCATGCCAAAGACATTTTCTGTTATGATATCTGGTGATGAAATAGAATGCATGTATGTGGATTTTACCAAGAGCATTGGTTGTAAGTGAACATAAGCAGCATCAGCCAGACTTTGAACCTGGTTTGTCAATTCCGTTTTCCATGTTGATAACTATTAGGCCACCCAGTACCTCCTCTTTTAATAGTAGATATTTGCCAAAAAATCAAATGTACACGAGTTGAGGGAAGTGGAACTGAGTCAACACAATTCACTTGTTGAATTCCTTTATTGTTTCTTAAATTATTTTTCTTTTTTTTTCCAGCATGAAGAAGTATTGCCTAGAGCCAAATATTTTGAAGCATATACATGCACAGACTGGAAAGAAAGAAAAGCTAAGCAAATCACATTTGGCACAACATGTGAAAATACATACTGGAGAGAAACCATATTCTTGTGATCTGTGCAGCTCATCTTCTACATCGAAGTCACATTTAGTGGAACATATGCGAACACACACTGGAGAGAAGCCATATTCTTGTGATGTGTGTGGCACTTCTTTTTCACAGAAGTCAAATCTCAGGCGGCATAAGCGAACACATACTGGAGAGAAACCATATTCTTGTGAAGTGTGTAGGTCCTCTTTTACATCAAAATCACATTTGGAAAATCATACACGAACACATACTGGGGAGAAACCATATTCTTGTGAAGTGTGTGAATTTTCTTTTTCCCGGAAATCATCTTTGGTGGAACATATGCGAACACACACTGGAGAGAAACCATATTCTTGTGAAGTGTGCTGCTCATCTTTTACATCAAAGTCAGGTTTAGTACATCATAGACGAACACATACTCAAGAGAAACCATATCCTTGTGAAGTGTGTGGCACTTCTTTTTCACAGAAGTCAAATTTAGTGAAACATGTGCGATCACACACTGGAGAGAAACCATATTCTTGTGAAGTGTGTGGCGCTTCCTTTTCAGACAAGTCAGGTTTAGTATATCATACACGAAGACACACAGGAGAGAAACCAGAGAAATTATATCCTTGCAAAGTATGTGGATATTCCTTTCCATTTCAGTCCAATTTAGTTGAACATATGCGAACACACACTGGAGAAAAACCATATTCTTGCGAAGTGTGTGATGCTTTGTTTTCACAGAAGTCAAATTTGAGGCGGCATAAGCGAACACATACTGGAGAGAAACCATATTTTTGTGAAGTGTGTGAATTGTTCTTTTCCCAGAAATCACATTTGATACAACATATGCAAACACACACTGATGATAAACCACAACCTTGCTAAATGTGTGGATCGTCAGTCTCATAAAATTCACTTTTGATGCAACTTATGTAAATACACACTGGACAGAAACCATATCTTTGCAAATGTGTGTGGATTTTCTTTTCCATCGAAGTTAAAATTAGTTGAATATATGCAAAAACATATTCTTCTAAATTATAGTATGACGTTACACCCTCGCCATCAGTAGGCCACTTCACACCGGATTGCATCTCCACCCACACTGGGTATTTTTAGATCTGAAGTGTTTCGGTGTTGGTCGAAGCATCTGACAAGGTGGTGTAGGTCAGATGCAGCAGCAAAAAGAAGAAAACGCCTGTTTTCTAACAATGAAAAAAAATTGCCTCCATTTTACAAGTGTTACAAACAACATATTAACCCTCCCCAAACATGTTTAGGTCTTTGGTTAAAAAGCAAGGGCAGGGCTTATTTTCTTCGTCTTCAGATCAGGGTGCTTCAACTTGCAGTTTTTCTTTCTTTATGTCTCAATTCCTCTGCATCTCCAGCTTTTCATTTTCAGATAATTTAACAACTCGCATCAGGATATGCATTGACTATAAACTATATTGTTTTGAAGAATGTGGATCTTTAATATTTTTGTAGAAGTTAGATTTAGTGCAACATATGGGAAGAACGGAATAATATTGTGAAAAATGTGGGCATTTATTTTATTGAGATCAATTTGTAAAGACAGGCATGCACAGTCTATAAATTAACAACGCTCTTCATGGCTATACATTCCTACATAATTCACCTTTCAACCTTAAGTAATTTGGCTAAAGACATATCTTTGATCTGCATTTATATTATAAAATAGCTCATACATGTTAATTTTAAAATGTATTTAGAAACTTATTCAGTTGTGAAGCCACTGTTAAGATTAATATTATTTTTTGATTATGTTTTTATATTTTGGTCTGCATTTTCATATGATTCATGTACAAACCTCATAAATAAACATTTTTCAAAATGTGTATAATACAATAAAGGAAACATTGGAAGCATATTCCATATATTATCAAAGATTTGTAGTTTTTGTGTTGTTTTTAGGATCAAGGCATTAAATGATGAAAAGATGGATTGTAAAACCTTGAAAAATATTTCAGCTGGCTCATTAGTTACATAAAAGTGTGTCAGGATAGTCAGGGTTCGGTTGTGACTTTTGCATAGAATGCATCCAAATAATAGCAATGAAAGTATTTATGTATCTCTTTTCTAACTGAAATGTGAGGCAGGGTTATGACCCTGCAACATGTTATAAGTAAACATGCAAGCCATGAAGACATGTGGCTTGTTCAGAAGTCGGAGCAGGTCTGTCTGTTTAAACCGTAACATGCATTCTTTTATATAAAGAAGTATTCAGCAGGCTTCATAGAGAAAGCTGTAAATAATTGAAAAAAAGGACTTTGTGTTTTTATTTTGAATGGCCTACTGCATTGAGAACTTTTGGAGATATTGTGCAGACAGACACAAGTGATTACATATAACTCTTCCAACTTCATTGGCAGAGGTAAAACAGTTTAAATAGCACCAAATCTGATCACACAGACTTCCCAGTGTTCCAGCCTAAAAATGAATTCAAATACAACCCATCACAAAGATACAGATCATCTTTTTGGAGCAATCAAAAAGGCAGTAACACATTTAAAAAAAACTGTTCTCTGTAACCTACTGAAGATAGAAGGATGATCAGAAAGCCAGTGCAACTGTACCCTGTCCAAGGGGACAGATTGTCACTCACCACAGCATCTTATACGTGTGCTTTTTACTGATAAATATGAACCAATTATGTGAACCTTTTTAACTGATCCTATTCAAATTCTCAAAAGAACTTTGTGTACTAAAGACATTTTCATTTACTAGACAATCCAAAATGAATGTTTTAGTATTTGAGATCTTTGCATTCCTATTGAACATGATGTGTTCTAAAAACATCTATCTTGACCTTTTCTTTTCGAAGTAAACCTTTTTCAACATTGTATTTCGTGTGTATATATAAATTTTTTTCGCCCATTATCTAGAAATGCCATACCTAATTGATTTCATACTTCAGAGTGATTTCTGTAATATACTCTTCTTTCACCACCTCTTCTTTTCTGCTGCTAAGGTAGAAGAACAATGTTCACTTTTCCTTGCATGCATAAAAATGAGTAGATGGCAAGCTGCTAATGATTATTACATCAACTTTATGTTGAAAATATTTGTAGTAGAATATTACTTGCAAGTCAAGTTGAGTCAGATTTTTGTTTGATTAGTAAAGCTAAGTGATATTTCTGTTAAAACCTCATTAAATACGCCAACTTTTAATTTAACAATATTAATTGATTTTTTATTGTCTTGTGGAAATGTTTTATAAAAACAGATGAGCAGAAAAGTTGGGATGGGTGCATCATGATTGGGTGCAGTATTTTCAGAAAAATATTGCTCTGCCTTTTTTACAACTTCAGAGATTGGAGTAAAAAGGTTAGTCACCTTTATCTCTACCAGACAGGTGCACCTAAAACATAGTACCTAGTCCCCAATACAATTCCGGCCTTTGCTAGGTGAGAAAGGAGGGTCCAATGTAAGAAAGTAAGCCACCCCAATTTTATTTAGTTTTCACAAATGTTGTGTTTTCACCCCTCCCAACCGTTTCATTACATCATTGGAGAGATAGATTAGGTCCATTGAGCAAAGAGGTGGTATTTATGGCATTATTAGTCAGTACCAGGTTAACTAAGTAGCAAAATCGGTAAATGCTTCAGGCCCTGCATTTTTGAGGGCCAGCACTAAATGCTTGCAAGCTATAAATTCTGATGTACTACACTGCCTTGCACAACTGGGTGTTTAAGGTTAGCAATCCTCCATCCTCTCTCTTGACTCTATACTTCCTCCTCCCCACTTTCTCTTTCTCCACCCTTCCCCTCTGCACATTATAGCTTTAGTTAAGACTTTCCTTGGTATAGACTTTGTCATCATAAAAAAAGATCTATTTTCTTTATAAGTCCCTCCATCCACACCTTATCAATTTTCCCTTTCTTTTTCCTTATAACCTACGCTACACTGGTTTCCTCGCCCTCTTGTTATTATTGTAACATAATGTAGAAGTATCAGTATTGCAGATGGCCTTGTCGGCTGGGGCCTAGAATATGCTGACTGCATTCCCTGCAGAGGGGTAAGACCCCCCCCCCCCCCCACCTGGTTTTGCACCAAAGTCGCAAGACTCTATTTAAAAAAAATAACTGTTTACCAAAGTCGCAAGACACTATTTTGGGAATTTTAAACTGATTTGGCAATAAATGACCCAGCAGGGGTTGATATGCCGCTAAACAAATTGATCGTTTTTTGAGATTCATGACTTTAAAATTACTTTAGCAACGCATAAATCAAGCTGGGAAATCTCACCCATCTCTGTTCGGGTTCCATTCGGCTTGATCCGGGAAATCCCCTCCATTACATAATTAGTCTAAAAGTGACAACTCTATTAAAATATAGATTACAGTATTTTAAAGAACAAATGGGTCTTGTTATTCTTCATGGATAAAAACTGGGTAATAAATGAAAGGAACTGTGGTCATGCTGTGCCTACATGTCTGCAAGTGTTGGGCTGTCAGATCAACATTTTCAAATGTGAGTGAAGCACGAGAAACTGGTGGTGAAACTGGCACAACAATTTCTTCAGGAATTGATGATGTTGGTGGCAGGACATCTGGGTGAGCAGAAGATGGATTTTGAAGTGTTAGTTCCTTGCATGTCTTCTAGTGATTTTTATTTAAAACATATTTTGCAAAGTAAGCTGTTTCATGTTTGTTGGTCTCTCTCATTAACTTATCCTGTTACTGTATTGGTGTACATCAGAGCAGACTTGTCAGCATTGTACACAAGTATGAGGCTTAATTTTCCATTGGTAACTAATTTGGCAATTTCATCAACAAACTCGGCTGCTGCTTTCTTGTCAGCTGAACTGAGCTAGCCTTCACTATAGTGAATAGTTCATGAAAAACACTTGCTTGTTCTTTCATCATATCTCCAGACAGTTCAACACCTTCAGTTATAGGAAGCTTAAACCACTTTATCATCACTTTATCTTGTTCCGAACTTCTTCACTCTCTGATTGTTTTTCTCACACACACCTGTTTTTTTTAGCCACTATCCGCAAAAACAGAGCAGCTTTTCTTTGTTTCTTTATATTGCACACTGTTGAAGAGCCAGTGTTGTAACAGTTGCACAAGCTTTTCACTGAAACAGCATTAAGTAAGTATTTTGAGTTATTCCCATTAGGTAGGAGAGTGATTATCAACTTCTGGTAAGAGGGTGCTGTTTTATGTTCTGGTGAACGAGCAGCCATATTATTATTAGGAGATTGGAGGAGACATGCGTGTGTATCGTTGACCACAGTCATTGTATGAATCAAGGATCTGTGAGTACGTCTTTTGTTGCATTTTTAATCTGTTAATATCTGTCATTATACCAACCTTACAAGCATTGTCCAATTTTTTCAAGAGATCAGCTTTATCTTTAATTGATAATGGGATGCACTTCCTTTATTCACTGGACCCATAACTGGGGTTAAATATGAGCAAATGATATTAATAAATGCAGGAAAAGAAGCAGGAATAGCTTGCCTGTGTCTACAAGAGTGCGTTTGTTGGATTAGTGATGCTATATGGTAGTTGCTTGTTTTCTATTAAATTATATGGTAGACTTTAGGGTTGTGAAGAAAAAGAAAAAAAAAATCTTTGCTCCAAAAATAATTTCTAAGAGGTTAATTTATGGATAAATGCTTTTTAGGTTAAGAATCTTGTAGACATTTTTAAAATTTCAATTATAGGTGCTTTCAATCCATTAGACCCTTGAAATTTGTTAGTTTTTAGAAACAATTTTTTAAAAGGCTTAAGAGGGACGTTTTGTTTACAATGTAACTATTATGGTGGGCACTTACTTTCCACCATTTTTACGGAATTACGGCTTACAGGAATTATCTTCTCTTCCGGTTACTTCCTTTAATACCATCAACCCAAACACCAACTCTAAAAAATGTAAAATTATTAAAAGAATAAAATATAAATTTTTTTATTTAAAAAAGTTTTTTGCACCATTTTTCGGCCAAAGCGAAGTCTGTATTCCCGTAAAAATGGTGGAAAGTAGACAGAGAGAGGTCACAGGGGCAACTTACAGAGAATTAACGGGAGAGACATGCACAAATGAGGTGGTAGGAGGACGGGGAGTGTCAGGATGATGGGAGGTTATAGGAGGAGGAATACGGTGGTGGGAGTGGAAAAGGAAAGGGAGTGATGAGGCCCAGGGTGGAAGAGACAGAAACCCGCACAACTCACATAGAGAATCAATGGGAGACATGTGGTAGTAGCAGGAGGGAGTGACTGTGGGTTTGAGAGGATGGTGGTTGTAGGTGGGGATAGAAATCGCATGCGCAACAACTGCAGAAAAGAGGTGGTAGGAAGAAGCGAGTGTCGGGGAGGGCACTCCTTTTATCACCTCGTCCTTCTCCCGACACTCTCCTCTTCCAACAACCTGACCCTCCTCCCACAACCTACCCTCTATTCCCTCCCCCTACACCACGTCTCTGCATGTGCCTCCCGTTGATTCTCTATGTGACTTGCGCATGCAACGTCTCTCTCTCCTCCTCCCATCACCCCTTCCTCCAGACACTCCCACTACAAACATTACAATTAAGCTTAAATGAATGAAGCTGCACAAACAATGATATGGAGGCCTGACAGCCTATCATAGCTATCTAATATGTATAGTTGAGCCTAAAGTATCTTTAACTATTTGTTTATCAGAGTATATGTGTTTGTACAGAGATTAAATGAATTTCAAATCTCAAGCTATGGTAATTCAAATAAAAAGTGATTTCCGACCTTAAAATGAACTTGAAAAGCAAAAATAATGCCGGAAATGGATTTCCTATAACAAAATACATATAATTAGTGTTATTAGACATTAATCTGGGGTTACTAGCAGTGGACACAGGAGATCGACGCTTTTCGGTGTAGGCCATATTGGATTGCCTGCACAGATTTTTGTAAATGTTATGGTCATATCTAACATCATGCCAAATTGCAAAAACTTTACTTTAACTTTAAAAACGATACTTATGAATTCCCTCCCTGCTAATATTAGATTTAGAAATTACTATTTTAACTTTTTCTTTTTAATTTCAAAATAAATCGCCTATCTCTAAGAACCTTTTCTTAAACGTCTTGCTACATACCGGATATGCTCATCCATGCACATAACAGAGATGTGCAAATTATCAATTCTTATTAAGTCTACATCGAAAACGAAGGTAGGGACAATTAGCCATACGTTTTCTTAGCTTGGGTCAGCAAACTACGGCCTCCAGCCTTATTTCATCCATCCCGCTGACTTCATTGAATATGTGACATTGCATTAAAAATGATTTGTTTTTCTTGCCGGTTTTTGGTTAGCAAACAATGAAATTCTGTATCGAAAAATAGAGCAAAAGTCTCATTTCTTTGCAATGGCCTCAAACGAATCAATGTTTAATAACTAAAAATGTTTAAGCACTACACATCCCTGCTGATCCATTAACATATACAAAATTTGAACCACAATTAAACAACATTTTGTCCCCCAAAAAGAATGTCATTGATTGATAGTACATGGAAGTTTCTGAAGGCATATACTATAATGAAAAGAAACAACAACATTGAAATAATAAAAACAAGCTTGTACGATATTGTTTAATTTTTTATTCACTTTGGCCTGCCAGACATAAAACCTTTCTAATTCAGCCGGCCTCCAAAAATGTTTGCCGACCCCTTGTGTCAGAGCCTGCTAGATATTAAATTGATTTACGTTCTTCATTTTCTTCATCCCTGACTTCGTAATCTCACTGATAGACTACTCAGTCATTTACTCTTACTTGTACCTGTGCAAACATCACACTAGAATTTTCACAAATGAGTATTTGGAGATTAGTATGGAGGTGTTTGCCGGCGTCCGGAGGTTTTGTAGAGGAAAGAAGTCCAACCTATAATTTGAGTCTCGGAGCTTCTGTGAGGAGGTGGTCGGCGCCAGCTTAGAAATTAAGGTGAATGACTTACTTACATTTTGGAGTGTTTATACTCTCCGGAGTACGCATGAATATCGCCAAAATTATGACGGACAAGAGCGCTGTGAAACCAAAAGAAAGAGGCCAATTCAAAGTTAGCGCCCGTCAAGTGATGTCTTGCTGGTCCCGATTGGCTGCCCGCATGTGAGGAAGCATAGAGGAGACAAGGGGTTTAGCTTACCGTGTGTAGAGAGTTCCCTTCACGTGAGACAAATCCGTTTGAATCCACCACAATTAGCAACAAATCAATGGTCAAATACAAAGTAAATTTTGTCAAAAGATGCAACACATACCAAATAGTTCCACTGTGGTACCAAATGTAACAGCCAATACCAAAAGTAACAAATTGGAGCTAAACTGAACCATTTAACATTCACTTTCTCTTAAATGGATATCCACCTGTTCTTTGCTCTTTCACTCTATGCTTTTTCACTTTTTCAGAGGAAATTCTTTGTTCCTCTCTCCGTAACAATGAACTCTTGCACTTGAAAGAAGAAACTTTGCTGATAAATACATTCACAACCCACCATTTGAAACTTGAACATTTCCAGATCACTTTTTAACAAATCCTCGAACGAAATTGATTAGATGCAATCATTTATTTACACTATCAACAACTTTGAAGTAGTGAACAATCAAGTCTTACAGTAAGAGCATGAAGAAAAACCGCTCAACCCCCACAGAAATAGGGTTATATATCTTTACCAAATGCATTACAGCCTCCTATAAATATATATATATATATTTTTTTTAAGAATAAAATCATTGAATAAATATTCAAATATATCTGTGAAATATTTTCATGGGGAATAACTCGTAGACATATACTGTACTCTTTAGAACAGTAAATCCATAAAAACAACAGGAGTCTTTCAGTGGAGGTTAACAAAAACTTAAAAATCAAATTAAAAAACAAAAACATTGCAATCAAGACTGTTTAAAAAATTCTGCTAGAAAACATAAACCCAGTGTAATTTTTGTAAAAGTAAATATGCACAAATAAATCTCCATTCTAAATATTTATTTCTATTAATTCTATGATAAGTCACTTGTAAGTCACTATACAAGGTCTTTTAGCGGCCAAGTTGAA
This sequence comes from Architeuthis dux, assembly GCA_006491835.1. Lineage (NCBI taxonomy): Eukaryota > Metazoa > Mollusca > Cephalopoda > Oegopsida > Architeuthidae > Architeuthis > Architeuthis dux. The sequence continues at coordinate 378,351 of VCCN01003247.1, forward strand.
GAGAATAAATAAAAACGTTGTAAAAACAATCTACAGATATGTATAAAAATCTCCAACAAGGCTAGTGAGATGAAAGCAACCACATTTTACAACCAGAAAGATAAAGACATTTATTAAGTCTTTTATTTTGTTTCAATACATACAGTTTTTTTTATGAAGTCTGTTGAAATGGAGTTGAGATATTTCATCATACCTGAGTACTTCTTTATTTAACAAATGCATGTTACAGACAAATCTCCCCAGACTTCTGAATTAGCCACATGTCTTTGTTGCTTGCATGGTAACTTTAACTTGCACAACTGACCATCCTGACATACTTTTTGTACCTAAAGTGCCAAATGAAATAGTTGTTTTTAAGTTCTCTCCAGTATGTCTTTGTATATAATATATTAAGTGTGACTTCACTGGAAAAACGACCTACACACTCCACACGAATATAGTTTCTCTCCAGTATGTATTCGTGTATTTAGCACCAATTCTGACTTTTGTGAAAATGAAGATCCACACATTTGGTAAGAACATGGTTTCTCTCCAGTGTGTATTCGTGTATGTTGTACTACATTTGAATTCAATGTAAAAGATTACCATTCACAAGAATATGGTTTCTCTCCAGTGTGTGTTTGCATATATTTCTCTAAATTGGACTTCAATGTGAAACATGACCCACATACTTCACAGGAATATGGTTTTTCTCCAGTGTGTGTTCGCATATGTGTCCCCAAATTAGACTTAAATGTAAAAGATGGCCCACACACTTCATAAGAATATGGTTTCTCTCCAGTGTGTGATTGCTTATGCTGCCACAAACTCGAATTCCTCAGAAAGGAAGATCCACACACTTCACATATGGTTTCTCTCCAGTGTGTGACCCACTAAATTAGACTTACATGCAAAGGAAGATCCACACACATTGCAAGGATATGGTTTCTCTCCAGTATCGGTTTGTGTGTGTCGTACTAAATATGAATTCAATGTAAAAGTTAACCCACACATTTCACACGAATATGGTTTCTCTCTAGCGTGTGTTTGCATATATTCCACTAAATTGAAATTCACTTTGAAAGATGACCCACACATGTCACAAGAATATTCTTTCTCTTCAGTATCCACACTCTTCATAAGCATATGGCGGCTTTTGAGAACGCAGCAAATTTAACCATTGTCGAAATCGACTAGGGATACACTTTTTTTTACCATCGAGTGAGCGAGTGTGTGGAACTTTAATTTGTCCAATCGTTATTTAATACAATTAGTGATTTGTACAGTTTGAGTTACGTCCCTTTGTTTTAGCCCTTTTGTGCGTCCATAGTCGATTTCGACAATCATATGGTTTAAAATCTTTACGTTCACAAAACGGAGGATTGTCTTTGCCTATCATCCATAATTTTTCAAAATGGTATTTATATAAAAGTTTGTAGACAATAAAATTCTGGAATACTTAAAAGTATTCATATTGTTCAACTTACCTTTCAAAAGTAAAATTCTATCTAGAAAGCCAAAACAGAAGGCAAAGTGTAGCCGAGGTAATTTCGTAAGCTAAAACTGTCGTCTGTTTCCAAAGTTCTTTCCGAATTTGGTCGGTTTGTTAAGATTTCTCAGTCAATTTCACACAATTTCTCTATTGTTCGTTCAATAATGTTGAAGTTGAAAAGAATGACACAAAGAAAACACAATTAACACACGATACAAACATCAAATTAATTTCGAGCAAATATTTCGTCTGATGACAAAATAACAACGGAAATCGCCAAGCGGTGAGGAAAATCGAAATGTCCCGTTGAAAACAAATGGTCAGATCGTTCTTACCGTCATTCATTTAAAAGATTCCAAGGATTCACTGCTTCTTGTTGTTAAATTTAAAATAAAATTGAAAATCTTCATCTTTGCTATCAAATCAAAAACTCTATACTTGGAAGTTCTTTTTTAATGTTTAGAAATCATGGGGGGGGGGTGAGAAAGTTCTGCACACATACAAGATTGAACCTATAAAAGAAAGTTATATTGATAGAATTAACACCCAATATTAAATCTCCATTATTAAATATATCTAACTCCATGTGATAGTGGAAAGGTTAACGCTACAAACAATAACAAGGATGAGAGCGTAATAATCTCTAACGGTAAGCTAATAGTGGCTGCAGTAGTAATAGTGGCTAGTAGCCTTAAGGGTCAGTCCGCCGATAGTAAGCTAGTATGCTGATGAGACTAGAGAAATAAAGAGGGTAATGTTAGCGATATGCGTAAGAAAGATCTTGAGCCCGCAGTACTAAAAGGATGTATGTTGCAAAGATGCAAGTTGCACATGGTAAATAAACAATGATAATAAAGAATAGAAATACTTGGCAACGATAATAAGAAGTATATTTGTTACAGAAGACATAACAATAAAGGTTTTTCTCAGCTGTTGAGAACAAGAAGAAAGAATGCATTTAAAGAGTTCGTATACTACTTAGTAAATGTTAAAGAGTCCTTAGTTTGTTTAAGTGTGTGTACGTAAATGAGTATGAGAGGCGCGTCTCTGTGGAAAAGGTGGAACCGTCAATGATTTGTCAGGCGACAAAATTGACTGAACGAAGAAAGAAAAATAGTTCGTCTTCTTATAGGAAGAGGTGAGGCTGTCGAAATTGAAGTGCGCTGGAAATGCGTTCCGTTAAGTTCCAAGATGAAATGTAAGGTGACAATATACATGGTTTTGCCAGACTGCAAAGGGTATCATGTTGCAAGTCAAGTACATTATTTTCATGTCCTGAAAGTTGGTTATCTAAAAGCACCGTGGATAGATAACTTTATTTCTCGGAATAAAAATCTGGGTTTTCCAAAGGAAAATTTGTGTGTCAAGTGGTTTCACTTGTTGACCGGAGTGTGGGAGTACAAAAATACATGTGTCCGTTACAAACCGGACGAATAACAAAAAATTAAAAAAGAACTGTTTTATTCATATTATTTTTTATATTGTTTCCCCACGAAGAACACAGCATACAAAGGCTCCAAAAAGTATAACTATACAACGTATTGATAAGATATTAACGCAATAATGAAGTTAAAAGCCATCAATTTGTTCTTTATCAGAATATTGTACACCATGAATTCTTTTGAGGTACGACGGAAACAGTGCATCCGATATGCCGAAAATCTTGTCGCTGGGACTCTAAAAGCTGTCCGAACCTGTCCGAACGCGTACGAACCTGACCAGACTGACAAGGAGTGCGCACCAACCTGCCTGGGGTTACGCGGGCCTGTCCAGGCTATAAATTCAACCACCCAGACACTGGAAGATGCTAAATTCCCACGTCCGAACACTAAAAGATGTTAAATTGCCACGTCCGAACACCACAAGATGCTAAATTGCCACGTCCGAACCCCAGAGAATGCTAAATTGCCACGTCCGAACCCTGGAGAATGCTAAATTCCAAAGTCGGGTACCCTGGTGGATGCTAAACGTCATTTTCCTGGCTCACCTGTTACCGGTTAGGAAGACAGCCAAAAGTCGCCTCTCCACACACACGTGTCGAGATGGTTGTCACACACACACATTCACCTTTTGCGCGTAGAATACGCAATATAGATATCACCACAAGGCAAGTAAAAAAATGACGTACTTATAACAGGATATTTATCACTTTCGAGAGAACCTCAAAATAGATTATCTTCGGTCCTTAATTAAGAACAAAACAAAACAATAAAAACACATATTTTTTAAGTTAAAGTTAAATTCAACACAGAAATTCTTATAAAAACATTTTTCTGCGCACATTTTTTAGCCACATTGCTCCGTAATAATAACAAATAGTGTAACACGATATATATTGGAGACACAATGTCTGGCAAAATCCAATATCTTCTCACCTCCAATTATATTTTAAATGTGTGACAAAAACCATCCCGAAAGCTAATATTCGGTAATTTACACCCACAAGAGAGAAAAATATATAAAAATTAATAAAATTGAGAGAGGATTATTCTAACATTTGTGTAGTAAGTTATTCTATAGCACGGAATACTTCGGCCCGGTTATTGTTTCGGGTAACACCGCAATAATATCCCACACCTTGAAGTAGTTTCCTCAAAGGTCGGTAAAAGCTAGGAATAAAATACTTTGTGTGAATTTTTATTACAGCAAGTCCCGACTATCTGGACGGTTCCCAAATCGAACTACCCTAATGTAGGGGAGAGGAAGGGTTAGTTGTATACAGGGGCAAGTTGATACACTGTCAAGTGATGACGGATGGCGCTCAGATTCTCATCGTGGGTAGGCGTCAACCATCGACCATATTTTGAGAGGATAGGAGCCACGCCGGACAAACTATTATTCTGGCCTTTACGAAAATGTAAGGTGTAACAACTAGGCCCGACCCGTCCATTTTATTACAACGTAATTTAGGCCATACAATCGAAATCTAGGAAAACAAA
>VCCN01003247.1:770819-781510 GCA_006491835.1 Architeuthis dux
TGTGTGTGTGCAATTTTAGCGGTGGCTAAAAATAACAAAGAGTCTTGCCCAAGAATTGAATATCTTGTTACAAAACAATTAAAAGCAAAAAAGATGTTTTCTTTTTCCAGTCACCATTCTTCCCCAAATGGAAAGGAGCACATCTTCAAAGTGTGTTTCACTCGTTCTTCAAAATAATCCTCAGTTTTCTTGAGACATCAGCAGACATTTTAGAACTTACCCGATTTTGGTGAGTCTGAATTTGGGTCCTAAGACAAACATTGGCTCAGAATATATACATAAACGATGTAAGGCTCTACTCGATATATTACCATGAAAACAGGAAGGACTTCCGGTCTGACAAGACAGAGAAGTCTAATGATACGTTTGATGGGGTATTATAGATTTTATAAGTACAAGAAAATGTTTTGAAAAGGGATTTGAAAAAGAAAAATAATTGATTTGTTGGACTCAGTTGCATGGCTCAAATCTACTTATATAATGAACAGTGACATTTCTTCTGTTTTTCTATCCGTAAAAATTGACTCTCCCACTTAAAGGTAACAATTAATAATGAGATTATCTCCTACCCACCATTTGAAACAATGGACTCTTCCACTGAAACGAGTTCAGTTGTTTCTTTTCTTTAAACAAAATCATTTCATAGAAATTCAAATATATTCGTGAATTTCTTTTCACGGTGATTAACTAGTTTTGTATAATAACAACACCTTATCACAGAGAATCGTTGTGACAAATACAACCAAAATGAGGATACTAGTGCCACAGAATCTTTTATGTCTATTTGTCTTTCTCTCTCTCGATGTGTGTGTGTGTGTGTGTGTGTGTGTGTGTTAATATTTGCATGGTAAAGATCTACACCAGTTAACCAAATTGTAATTTCTTTTTTCGCCAGTAATCTTTTTGAGCTTTTAATCCGTTAGACCCTAACAATCTTCCTAGAAGTTGTTAGTTTTTTGGAAAAAAAAGTGTTTTACGGTTTTACGAGGGGAGTTGTATTTACAATGTAACTGTATGGTAAACGGGACCATTACTTTCAGCCCGTTGTATGGAAGTGAAGCTCCAAAACATATTGTTATTTCCATTGAAGGTTGTTAACTAGGTTTCTTTGATACATTAATCACGATTTTTTCCGTGCTTAAAATCGTTAGGGTCTAATGGATTAAAAGCACAAAAGATTACTGGCGAAAAGAAAATGGTTTCTATTTTTTTTTTCGACTTGGTTAACGGGTGTAGATCTTTACCGTTTGTATATACACTACTTGTGTATTATGTAGTGATACTCTCACACACGTTCGTGTGAACGCGCGTACACACACACACACACACACACATTTTCATAACTAATTGATAGCTTAGAGCGATGATTAGCAAGTCTTGTGAGATTCGGGTGGGAAAAGCACGTAACGTAGTATATAGCCTTTGTATTTTGCTCTCCCCACTTTTCCATACACACCTTTAATATCCAATGCACAGTAACAGATAACTTTCTGAACTGTGGGGTACATTCAACTGGCATTTGACGCGAGGCCGATAAAGACATTAATGAATGCAGTGATACTATCATTTCTATTTCTCTTGACCTAACAATTCTCATTGGTTCAATAGTGAATTCCGTAAAGACGCAAATCGTAAGTAAGTCGTAAGCACGACCCGTCCAACCTCGATTGCAAATGGCCGCCTGCTTATATGGGCATGCGCGACTCGACAGGGAACATGTAGAATAATCATTTTGTATTTTACATGTTACTGCCGATGAGAGAGAGACGTCTCGTTCCAGGGCTGCAGATTTACGGGAGCGAAAATTATGTAGAGGGAAATAAAACCGTTTGTCCATACCGGAGAAATGTTCGCCCACGGTGAAAGACGACAAAATTCATTATTTTCAATTGAAAATATGGGTTCGTTTTATTCCTGTTGATAGCTTCGATTCGGAGCCGGTTGGGGATCACTTGAGGGATTAAATTCTGTTTCGGTTAAAATTCTAAAAGAGTTGTTAAATTACCGAAGGACTGGCAGTGATGGTAGCAGTCCAAAAATCAAGGCGCCTGGTTCCATCCTCCTACTCTCCCTCCTTCATTCACCCTGATGGGTGAAGAGGGAAGCTCCTAACTTGTTTGACCCGTCGCTCCAGTGTGTCGGACGCTGACTGATTCTCAACTGCCGGCCAATTTGAAAATCCCGGCAACTGGTTGGTCGAACGCATTTCTTTTGTTCTGACTTCGTCGGCCGTTTGACCTATTTTCTAGCCCAGGGAATATGATATGGCGTCTTGGTCACGTACCAATCTATCTCCCAAAACGAGCGAACACACGAATACACACAACCAGAGTGTATATTTCATTACACCCATAACTCTCGCAATCTCTTTCCAGAATCTTACAAATACCTTTTATTTATAACTAGCATTAGTGCCCGTCAAAAATGACGTGATTGTTTACGTATGGATACATTATACAAATATATATTTTAGTGTAAATGTATTTATTGTAAACAAAAAACGCATATCTCGAACGAATATTAATCCTCTGTCGATTTCATACAACTCTACATATATTCTGTTTTTAAATTATTTAAAAACAATTAGGCAACATAACTGAGTAAAAAACGAAATTGCGACATCAGCAGCAGCAGTAGTAGTTGTTGTAATGATATTACCAGCAGTAGTTGCCTACTTAAATCAGCGAACACACATACTGACACACATATACACATAGCAGAGCTTTGCTGACCAACAGCAGCCAATTTTGTGTCTGCGTATTCGCAGTTCCATCTTCCTCTCTTTCTGTTTGCTTTAGCGTGACATAAATTCAACTGACAAACTAACAAACAATGTGATAACGGTTTTTATATCATAAGATGCTATTATAACGCTTGCCTTAATTCTTGACCCCCTGAAAACCCCTTCCTTCTTAATGCATATTCTATTGTAAAACCATTAGCAATACGTTTATATTATAAACACAATAGCCCTATTCTGTCAGTAATGCGTGTGTCGGTTTCTCACCTCCAAACATTCATACCATATTATGACCTTCCATAGAACTCTCAGTTGAGAACCCTTTTCGAGCACACTTTATGAAAATATCCCCAAAATAGGCTCCACAGTATTGCTACCTAAAGCTACCAGGATAGGATCAGGCATGAATCATCCAGTTGTCAACACTAGGCTCCAGCGTTTTCTAACCAATCAGAGAACACACACACACACACATACAGTCTAATACCGCCGCTCAAAATCATACACCAACACACAGGGGCAAGTACTTAAAACACAATTATTTTCTGAACCTTAAATAGGAACCTTTTACAAAACCTTAACTCTCTTCCCTTTTGTATATTTCATGTATAATAAATATTCTTTGTTATATATTTTATATTTTGCGTTTTCGTATTTTATTTCATTGCTTGTTGTATTTTTTAAAAATCTTTTCGTCCGTAAATCAATTTCAGCATTCCCTTCTTTTTCCCATATCACCAATCCTTTATTGTCAGGTGCACATTGTATATGTTCCTTTCTCTTCCTTACCACTGTCCAGCTATTTCACCTCACTCACTACTGTCCCCACTTAACTTACATACACACTAGTACAAGTGAGCGACACATGTTTCGCCCCCATAGGGACATAGACACATTGACTTACTTACAACCCCTTACCGACGAATAGGCATATTGCTCATCCCGACTTAACATCAGGCCATAACTTTAATTGTAGCTAGGAAACATTATCAGGGCCGTCGGAACGAAATTCATGGGGGGGGGGGGCTTTGAGCGAAGCGGAGATTTGTTTCATACCACACCCTTTAGATCGCTGGAGAAGGGGGTAATTAGTTTATTTACTTTTTGTGTAATGTTAAAGCTAGCTTTTTGCAGCATTTTTTCGGAACAATAAGGATAACATATTAGCAAATTAACACCGGTTCCGACGACCCTGATTATATACATTCAGTTATCCTCATGGAGTCTAATAAATAATTTCTCTCCTCAACAAATATATATACTTTCTTGCTACACGTGCATTGATTTCTGATTGATCTCATTCACAATGGCCTGCGAGACTAGTTTGTTAACCATTACTCTATGAGAAACGCTCAATGTAGATATTTACTAAGCTTAGTTTAGTCCAGGGGTCGGCAAACCTTTTTTCATGGCTAGCCGGATTAGAATCTCTTTTTCGGGCTATTGAAACAGCTTGTGTAGTGTTAAAATATTTTTAGCTATAAAACATTGATTCGTTTGAGGCCACTGAAAAAATGAGACGTTTGCTCTATTTTTCAATACAGAATTTCATTGTTCGCTAACCAAAAATAAAAACAAAGAATTGTTGTATGGAGCATCACGTAATCAATGAAGTGGGCGGGCCGGATTTGGCCCGCGGGCCGTAGTTGGCCGACCCCTGGTTGAGTCTAGACCAGTGTCACAATCATGAGACACTCAATCATGATTTTCTTTTCTCAATTTCCTGCGATACCTACCTTGTTAAGCATCATTCTAACGAAAGCCCCCCTCACTCCTTAAATAAATTGACTTGATCTCACAAATATCTAACAACATTCCCCAAAATAAAGGGATTAGCCTATTGAAATGGCAAATTATCAGTGTAACCTTAGAGAGTAACCTCTGTGGATTAATTCAACAAGTTAATATTCCGTCAGCGTTTTTCGTGGGAACCCGGATACGAAGAGAACATTTGACTTTCGTCGCTTTGCCATTGAGTTATTAAAGGAATTTAGCTTATGTGACTTGTGACTATAAGGAGTGGCCAAATAATACGTGGGTCGAGTCCGAAGGAAGTGTGGATTGATGTAACGACTATTAGCACGGTAAGGGAATTGGCACTGTTATATTAATTATGTAACAAAGGTAGCATATGCCCCGCGTTCTCAAAGGCCCCGCGTTAAATGATTGCAAGCTATCCATTCCGATTCAGCGCTTCTTCTCTATCACTATATTACTATAGTGCGCGATTGGCGTAACGGTAACATTGCGGACAATGGAATCGGTGAGTTCAAACCCCGGTCGCATTAATGCCCTTGGGAAAGGCATGTATCTATCTCTTCTCACACCAGCTATGGGTACAATAACAGAGCAGATTGAACTCTCTAGCCTTGGGAAGGCAACCAGTCTAGGAGAAGGACAACACCAAGGAGTGGTGCCCCATTAAGGCGGTTTTGACGCCCGATTTGACATCCTTCCGGCAGGTCCTGCAGCCAAGCTGATGTTAAATGTATCGCTCTCTGCTTTCCTTTGGACATTTCAGTAATGGTACTACTTTGTTTTTGTTTTGATCTTTGTGCAGCGGCTATGACTTCAGTTTCAAATACCTTCGTATTTATGCGTCGTCAGCAAGACCGAGAGGGGATTCTGACAACTGGGGGGACACCCCAGTGTCGTTCCATTGTCTGTAGAGTCATATTGCCTTCAACTTTTAAGAACGACTCGGTGTTTAATGTTGTCAACTTTAGCAAATTATCACCTTTATTTGGGATTATTATTCTAACACAGTAATTGATTGGAGTGTGGTATCTATGCCATGCATATACGACGCATAAATACGAAGGTATTTGAAACTGAACTGAAAGATCAAAACAAAAATAAAGTACTATTACTTATTATTAGAGCGATACATTTGACATCAGCTTACGTCAAATTGGGCGTCAAACCGCCTTAATGGGGGCTCCACTCCCTGGTTTGGAATCAGAGTTGTCCTTCTCCTAGACTGGTTGCCTTTTCAAGGCAAGACAAAGATCAAAACAAAAACAAAGTAATTCTATTACCGAAATATCAGACATATTTGTCGTATTTTCTGGCTGTATAGCAAATAAAAAAATGTAATTACCTTGCAAGTAAAAAATGTATGTATTTTAATATTTCTGCATATTTTCTTTATTTATAACCCCTTTATAACAATGGCTACATGCCCTGCATTGAATCCAGCCCTGGGTGTTGGTGAACCGAGTGCGAATTCTAGTTGAGGTAGTTTATGCTCCTTTTACACTAATCACATCGAGAAAGGCATGAATCCACTTCTCCCTGCGCTCTGTCCCAACACAAAATATCTTGACAAAACGTCTTGCTACTGGCATGCAGTTGGATAGCTATAGGGCAGAGGCTGCTATGTCCACGCCATCTACGTTATATCTTTGGTTCTGACGATGACGTCACATTGCACGATTACCTAAACTGAATAAATAAAAGTTTCCCATGAACAGTGTTGTGGTCATTGATGAGGATATCACGGGTACTGTCCTGGTCTGGCGACACACTAGTCTAGTAAACTATTACTACTGTGTAGTGAGTTCGATTTTCACAGGGTGTCCAATATTTGTGAACTTGTGCCAGACTAGACTTAGTTAATAATTTGGGTGCATCGTCATGGAGTAATCGTTAGTAAGCTAGTCTTGTAGACCATTAGTAGTGTTCCGAGTTCGAGTTATAGGCTTATACTTAGTAAATGCCTATCACCAAAGACTAACCGAATGTTGTCGTTTACACTGATCAACAATACATTCTCATCAGTCATATGCTGTGGTGTAACTTATGTAATTTTGAATGCTGGTTCTGAAAATGTAATCCGTTTTCTTGTATCACGTCTAGTTTTCATGATGAGATGAAAGCTGTATTTTATCATATAACCCTCTATAGAGCACCATAGGGGTTCCAAAGCTCAACGCGTTTAGCTTGTCCCTCTGCATAGTATCTTCATTGTATATCTTATACATAGTACTTTTGATTTCCTGCATTGAAAAGTTCTGACTGATACAAATCTTGTTTTCATTTAGCCTTCACCCATATTGCCTTATATACAGTTAAGACATACCCACGGAACTTTTTAAATCGTCGATACCCTATTTTAAAAGGTAATTAATTTGTTTTTTTAATGTTTTCACTTGTTCTTGTTAGGAAAAGGAAAGTCCAAATTATTATATAAAAAAAGAAAAACAGATTTTCATTAATTACAACGTAGAATTGAACTTTTAAAATAAGTGTTTACATTTTAATCGATAAATCAATAACTTTGACGCCATTTTTTTGACAGGTTTTAAAATTTAAAAAAAAAATGAGGTTCTGTAATTGAAAAATCTACTAAAGATAATTTACATTCACAATTGAGATAATTTTATTTGCAAAAGTTAGTTTCATCATTACTCAACTGAATTGTGGTGAAAATCGTCACATGCTGCATAAAACAAAACAATGAAATACAGTTTTTTTCAACAGGGGTTGATATAATCAGTGATCGACAGGCCATGCCAACAATAGCAGACGACATGTATAGGGCTGTAAGCGTTTTTGAAACACTGGGGGGAAATGGGGTTGAGTCAGTTTATTTAATGTCTTGCGACACACGTTACTTGATGGCAATACGTTTTACTTTACGGCCATTCGTAAAAGAATATTGTCCAATTAAAAATAACAAAAAACAACAAAAAATATATGAAAAATTACCCGAAGCAGTAATTGTCTTAAAAATTAGTTACTTTTTGTTCGTTAATATGACACATATTTCGATCTTTGCCAGTAAGTGAAAGAATAAGAAAAGATTTCTTTTAAAAATCGAAAAAATCAAAAATCTCTATAAAAAATTGTTCAATATATTTGTTTTTTTACGGAAAGTAGCCATAAATTATGAGTTTGCAAATAAAGATAAAAACTTGCCAAGAAGAAAATATTTTATAGTTTTTTAAAATTCCTAAATAAATATTTGGTGCCGATTCCCCGAACCTGCTTTTTCAAAAATGTAAACAGAATTTATTTTGCCTTGGACTTATCTTTATATATGTGCAAAACATTTGACAGCTACTATACATTTTTAAAAAATCATCAGATGAATTAAGGGGGAGGGCGAGTTTCATCACATAAAAAAAAGTTTTTTCCCGAATTTCGAATAGAAACTTCTTTAAAAAGTTCGCCTTTATTATACAAGTACCGAAAATGTTATCAAAATCCCATGAATATTCGATTTTTTGTATTGTATGTGTTTTTCTCATGAGAGCTTTGGGAAATGTTGGAATGCAAATCATTATGTGTAATCTGTTGTTTACACTGCTACGGCTTTTTGCATTATTTGTTTTCAAAATATCTTCGGTTCTATAATTTTTATCCGAGATTTTTTTCTCAATCTTTCTTCTTACTGATGCCACAAAAATTCCGACGATAAAATTAAATTTTGAACAATTTTGACGATTTATTTTCATAGGTTTTGTCAGCGAATTGAAAATAGAGCGTGTCCGTTGCAAAATAATGAGACGTGCTAGAGTAGTCTAAAAAAAGTTGTAAAAACGAAAGGTTCAATTGTGCAGTTGTCCCAAAGGCCAAAAGCAAAGTTTCTTTTAGCGTCGAACGATAAATGAGGTATTTATTTTGGCCGCCATTTTTCGTACGATCCATGGAGACCCAATCATTGTTTGTAGCAATTGTGGGGTTTTACGGCGCTGGGGTGCTAGCCCGAGACGCCCATGATGGACTTCCTTATAGGGCTAAAGGGTTCCAAGTGCCCTGCTATTAACCTATGTATGTGGGTGGGGGCGGATAAGTGTATTCGTCGGTAGAGTGAACTCCTAGTCCGGGGGCCAGCAGGGCCTACCAGTACCCCCACCACCCAGGATCCTATGAATAGGGTACCAAAATGAACAAGATATGAAATTCTGTTTTTTTTGGTGTGTGCTGGCAGCCATTTTGTTTTATGCAAATCAGGTAGTTCATCCCAACTTTTTCCTTAGGAACATCTTTTTTCTGGAAGAGGACATCCCAAAGAACATTTTGGTACTCTATTTATAGGATCCCTGGGGGAGGGGGTGCCGTGCCTTCTTTTCCCAAGGGCATTCAGTACAAAAATGTTTATAATATCTCCTGCTGGCACTAAAGAAAACAATTGTCTAAATCTGTCACCGCGTGGTGGCATCTGGTAAGCAGGGGGTGCGGCGTGTGTCATGCCTTCTTGACGTGTGCCGCACTCTAACGACAAGTATCGGCAGGAAAGGATAGAATGAATCATTTAAACACGTGGGTAGTTGAAGAATGTGCTGTGGGTTCCATTCAGTGTGCCATCATCGGGTTTGCCATGTTTATGGCATTTTGAACTATATTGACACAAGTTCTAAGGTGGGGCGGGGGGTAGAATTAGAAAGAGAGAGAAAGATAGATATGAACAGACTAAGATAGATAGATAGATAGATAGATAGATAGATAGATAGATAGATAGATAGATAATAGCTGACATCTTAGGGTCTTGCAGGCTTCTACTGAGATTATCAGAGTATATTCCCAAAGAACAACCATACACAAAATCGAATGTTGGCATATCTGCCTGGACATCGCGAATCCTTTATGACTTAAATCTGTAAGATTCCGTCAAAGCCAAGAGCAAAAACAAACCGAGAGTGCAATTTTCTACCTTAGAATCGAGTGAACTTGAAAAAGCGGGGGGGGGGATGCTTTATATTTATGTGAATTAATTATGTAAGGGTTTCGCTTAAAGCCTTGGTAATAAATTAACAAACATATCAATAATAACCATCTCCATTCACGCTGGTTAATGTTAATCTTATGGAAATAGACGTTTCTTGGGTCTTTTTGTGAAAATGAGACCAAGGTAGACAAGCCTCAACGAAATCGACAGTCCTTTGTTTAGTTTCACGCCGTGAAACTAAACAAAGGAATGTCGATTTCGTTTTCATACGTAGTAGTACTACGTATTAAAACGAAATCGACATTACTATAATCAAAGATAAATCGTGCATTTCCAAAACAACCATGCGTGTTGAGAATCAAAGATATCTGGGATAGAGGTCAAGGTGTTTTCCTTTGTTTTATCAAATTGAAATCGAGACTCAGGAAAAATTGATTGAAGGGGATAATTGGTTTATTTACTCTGTCTGTAATCTTAAAGCTAGCTTTTTGTAGAATTTTTCGAAAAAATAAGGAACACATAATACAAATACAAATACCGAGGGTCCTGAAATGTTATATTCTTTATCTTTGTAGATATTTTCTAAGCTTAAATTCGTCTGGCACCGGGCCATATAGGGGTAGTGGAAAGATTGCCAGTCTTCTAAGTGCATAAACAAACATTTACTACACTTTACTCTATTTATTTCTTTGTGCATATATCATTTGCAACTTTAATAATTACGTTTGCAATACATCAGAATTGTTAACCTTTGAACACTTTGAACAAATTACGTCGTTCATTAAATAATATTCATTTTTTAAAAATGTCAGTGTAATCTTCGTACCTGTATATTCCTGACTGATATTGTTCTTCAAGCAATTTCTAATAATAACCTCTACAGAGGCAACACTAGCTAACGATGTTCCCATGGCAGTAAGTTACACTGTGTTTTAAAAACCGTTTTAAAACTTATTGTTGTTCCTGGGTAATAAGTGTTATATTCCGATTGATCATGTCTAAAAAGTATAGAGAATGTCAATTATACCCTTCAAATTTTGCTTTTGTGACCAGGACAGTGATAATTTGAAATCTACTTACTTCCAATTGAACAACCGGCGAATCTTCTCATTTTTGATTACATAAAGTAAGAAACACATTTATTAGGAATATCACTGTCCTGGCCACAAAAGCAAAGTTTGAAGGGAATAATAGCTATTTTCTATACTTATTGAAACAAGAATATTAGCTCCAAATTTAATTATATTATTAACTTTTTCATATGTCGAGCACTCGAAT
>VCCN01003247.1:1044067-1057319 GCA_006491835.1 Architeuthis dux
GTTATAGCAGATGAAAACAGGATGGATAAAGGACGAGGGTGTGTGTGCTGTGTGTGTGTAGGGGTCGGCGAAAACAGCTTTGTATCGCCTAATTATAAAATTGGGTACAAATGGCTGAAACATTGTGACTATAACAACCAAGATGAGGACTACAGTTTGAATAAATCAGTGTATAATAATGATAATTCCTCATCTTAGAAATTCAGACCGACATCAGGGAAGCATTTGCTTCTTTTGTTTAAAAACTCTTGTGACATATAATGGCGAGAGATTAGGAATAATGTCTATTTTATATCAAGTCTGGAGTCAGATTTTTTATAATTTCTTTCTTTTAAGGTTTCAGATTTGACATGAACATAACTCTAACGTAAACAAAAATACAATTATGTAATAAACTTTTCTATGAAAATCTAACTGAATCAATGAAGAAAAGTTATAATGTTGAATTACTTAGTCGAGCTGAAATTTTCAGGCGAGTCTCTTCTGTGTCTCGGGTTAAATGTAATTTCCCATCGGGGAAATATAGAGGTTTGAAGCCGCTTAGATCTCTTATTCCTCGAGCTCTGCGGGGGGCGCAGGTTGTGACTAAAACAACCAAGATCAGGACAACAGTTCGAATAAATCAGTGTATAATGTGCAAAAAGAGGTGTACAAACTATAAGTAACGCTGCCCCTTTGAATGCAATCCTCTGTTTATGTTCAATCTCCAAATCGATTTCATCTTGTGAATTTGTTTTCTAAAAAGGTCAGAGGTTATTGAAAATGCTGCATTTAATTAAAATCGGAAATTCTTGAAGAGGCCTTGGAAAGAGCCTAGGCACACACTAGTCTTTTAAAATCCTAAGAATTAACGTTAATCGAAAAACCGATTACATTGGCTCAGCTCAGTTGATCGAAACCTGAGGCAATGATGTTTGTCGCCATTTCTCGAACGATCGATTGACACACAATAATCACGATTCTATTTTAAACTTGGTAAACATAAGTAATATTTCAGTTTTTCTTAATGCTTCCCACTGATTTTACCGCTACTCCATCACTCCACCGCGTAGCTTTAGTAATTTTCTGCACTCTGACTATGGGGGGACGATTTTTGGTTAAGCTCCGTATACAGCAAATTCTTTACTAAAATTTGTTTAGTAAAGGGAGGGGGCCTTTCCCCATTCAATGGGTCAAAAGTGAAAAGAAACCTTTCCTCCTTTAAGGGGTCAAAAGTGAAGATATACCCCCCCCCCCACTTTAAGGAGTCATTCGTAAAGGAAGCCCCCCCCCCTTTAAGGGGTCAAAAGTAAAGGTAAACCTTTTCTCACCGTTAAGAGGTCAGAAGTGAATGAAAACTTTGTTCCCCTTTAAGGGGTCAGAAGTGAAGGGAAACTTTTTTTAAGTCTGAAATCTTTATTTCTTTTTTTACTTTTTTTTTTTGAAAATCAAAAAGAAAGTTGGGTTAGTGTTCTGGAATTAAGGCTAGTGTTACTGACAGAATAGGGCTATTATATGTACAGAGGAAGCCGTTTATTGTGATCACTTTGGGACACGATCTTTTAGATAACAATAATCGGCTGGTAACCTTAACCGAAGGATTACAGAGGGAGCAGCTTATTTTGATCACTTTAAATAAAGTGCTTATTTTGATCACATTAAATAAAGTGCTTATTTTGATCACATTAAATAAAGTGCTTATTTTGATCACTTTAAACAAAATGCTTATTTTGATCACTTAAAATGAATTGTTTGGGACAGACTGATTTTGATAACACAGACTGTTTGATAACATTATCTATTATTGTAATAAACGACTCCGCCTGTATAATGTAAATGCATTATTAATAATGTTACGATAGAAATCTGTATATATAACTGAGAGGTGCCGCACCGTCTGTTTGTCTGTCACGCTATAGAAATCACCTAAACATAGGTACAGACCAATCAAATTTGGCATGCATACACAATTAACCTAGGGAAAGGTTTTTAAGTAAAAGGGTTTGAGAATAAAAGTTCTAAAGGTTTTAGGAGGGGGGGCTTCTATATACAATGCAACTATATTACTAAACTGGACCCCTACATTCCGTTCAATATGCATATACATATCTACTTATTTTATATGTTTATATATAGTTCTTTAAGGGGTCAAAAGTGAAGAGAAACCTTTTCTACTTTAAGGGGTCAAAAGTAATGGGAAACCTTTCTCCCGTCCAGGGGTGAACACTGAAAGGAAACTATTTCCCCTCTAAGGATAAAAAATGAAGAGAAAACTTTCCCCTTAAGGAGTCAAAAATGAAGGGAGACTTTTTTTTCCTTTTCAAAGGGTCAAAAGTGAAGGGAGACTTTTTTCCTTTACAAAGGTTCTTCGGACGATTGAACTCCTTCTTGTTTTTTCCTTTTCAATGGGTCAAAGGTGAAGGGGAACTTTTTTCCTTTTCAACGGGTCAAAAGTGAAGGGAAACCTTTTTTCACCTCTAAGGGGTCCAAAATGAAAGTAAATTGTTTTTCTTTACCTTTAAGGGTTCAAAATGGGAAACTTTTTTTTAAAGTCTGAAAGCTTTTGTCTTTTTTTCTTTGTACTCCTTAAATATTTAACTCGGCGTAGACGTCCGGTATTTTAGCTAGTGCATTAAAATTCAGAAAGAAAGGGATTGTCAGTGGTCAGGAAGCAAGGCAATCATTACTGGCAGAAAAGAGCTATTATATGTATAATAAAAATATTAGCTTTGATTATCCATGACGTCTCCAACAGAGAAATCTCCATGTAAAAGCACATTCCCCGGTGTTGGGGCGAACGGGCAGAAAATGAAAAAGAATTTTTTGAACACTTGGAAAAACAACTAAAGAGAGACTCATTCGACTTTCTATGTAATTCCCTGAGCTCAATTCGGCCCGTGCATTTGCTGTCGAAGGTGTAATCTGAGCCGGTTACAAGTTATAAATACAAACACTTCTTGCAGAAAACGATCCGTTATCCCCGCCCCAAACACTGGCGATAGAACCCTGCAGGTATTTGCCTTGTAGGCGTCTCCACTCATGGTGTTACTTCTGCTCCCATGTGAAACTACTCCTACAAAAATACCGAATCCTTATTTAATGAAGGGTAGTTGCGGAGGAAGCCTAGAACAGACCCAAAAGATGATACAAGGCAAACATTTTTTTTCTTTCTTTCTTTGAAGACAAAAACGGGGTGTTGCGTGTTGTTTTAGTGCTACCTAGAACTTTCCTAACCCCCGGGGGTTCGTTTCTTTCTAGCACGTTCCCCCTTCACTTTGTGAAAGGAAGGTGTTGGCTTTTCATTATGATGCAGAGTTTAGAGGCGGGGGTTTCGTCATCCCTACTTTCTTCCCAATGCGGTGTGAGTCCACTAAGTTCTGGGTAGAGTACACGGAACTGTAGGTTGTATTTATGGAAATGGTAATATTTAACTTGGAGTGTTTTGATAGTAAGTGATCGTCAGCGTACCATGCTGCAACGAGATGCCAGGGACTGGCGTCTTGTCCTTCATGTCTTTCCAATGGGCCAGGAGGATTTACTTGGTGGGACCCTCCGCCTTTCCAAGAATCATCATAACAGTAGTAAGAAAGATTCCCTAACCCTGACCGTCAATGGCTCCCCCCCCCCGGTTGAGCTGACTGGTGATGTGACAGAACGCTGGGAGAATTAGATTATCGCCATCTCCAAAGACATTATTGCGAAAGTGATGTAAACAGTCCTGACAGGGAATTTGAACTCGGTCCGCCGAGTTTTACGAGTATTACGCCACATCGCAATTTCTTAGGGGAGAGAAAGAAAGAGAGGAGAGGGGGGGAACAAAAGATTGATCTGTTATATTCTTTGCTCCTCATTCATTGCTGGGTTAGTGAGGCTGCGTCGCGAACGCTGCTTCTTTTAGACAGTTATGAATTAGTCTCAAAGGTAAGCCCACCCACGCCTTCAATCCCACCACCGCAACCACTCTTACATCATCGAGTGCCTGTAACGTGAGAAAAGGTCGCGTGTTTAATTATTCTAATAATGGTGCCAGTAGTATTGGGTTGTTACACAAGAAATGTCGAGTGAGGGCGGGAGAGGGGTGTCATAGAATAATGCTAAAAGTAACAGATTCACTAATGTAACTGCATATTCTGCATACTCCGTGTAAATAGAGATATAATCCATTATTGTTGAAGGTTTGGGGGCCCTTAACTGCAATGCTGCCTACCCAAGAAGGTAGACTAATTTCCTAGTACAATTTCAAAGGACTTACTGCAGCTCAAGCTGCTGACAAACACCAATAAAGCATTTCGAGTGAACATTACTACAGCGCGAACTGTTCAGCGTTGGTTCAATAGGTTTAGGTCTGGAAATATGGATATCAATAATAAACCTGGAGGGAGGCTCAAACCTGTTCTTAATGATGAAGAATTATTGATAGCAGTGACCCATGGAAGCCGAACAATGGTTCGAGCACTTTCTGGAGACTTTGGGACCAACAGTGACCATCTCACATCATCTCAAGACAATAGGGAATGTTAAAAAGCTGGGGAAATGGGTCCCACGTGAACTGAATGAAATGCTCCATGATAGTGCTCCATGATAGTGCTCCATGATAGTGCTCCATGATAGTGCTGCACCCCACACCTCTGTGTTAGTTTAGAGAATTGGGATATGCAGTTTTGAAAGTCCTTCATATTCACCTGATATTTCTCCTACAGATTATCATCTTTTCCAGCATTTTTAACTTCATGTCCGTAATAAAAAGGTTCAATAATAGGGAAGCCATAATTCGTGCTTTTACTGAATTTGTGACCACTAAACCAAGAGAATTCTATAGAGAAGGAATATTATCATTAGACGATCGTTGAAAAAAGGCTATTGCTTCAAATGGGTCATATTTACCATGTTTTGTTGCTTATATCATCCTTCATCTTTCTATTCAAAAACGACATTTCATATGTAACAACAGAATATATTGTGTTGGTAGTAGCATTAGGGTGTGGGTCATGCTTATGAAAATGTGAGGAGAAGGGGGGGAGAACTGGTGCGATGCGCATGCTCAAACTACTTTCTCACTAAACTAAAACAACTGCCAAAACGTATATAGGTAAAAATAAAAAATAAATAAATAAACCTAAATTGGTAGGTAGTTACCTGGGTTGGTCGGTAGCTACGTAGTTAGTTGGGAAAATAGATATATGAGTAAGTAGGTAAGTACATAGGTAGGTGAATGGTCTCATCACTCTGGAACGAAGGAGACGAAAATAGACTAATAGGACATTTTCTTTTCTCTTGGCAAAATCTTCGTCGGAATGTCAAGGTTGGGCAAAAACAGAACTCCATGAAAGAAGATTCTAGAACCCAGACTCTGGCTTACAGCACTCCAGAATGTAAACTAGAAATTCTAGCGTTCTAAGCGAATTCTTTGCCCCGAAACCGAAAAATAAGAAGCACATTTTTATTTAAAACCCTTAAACAAGATTATTCACCAGTTATCAGGGCCGGTGTTACCTATTAGGCCAAAAAAGGGCGCAAACCTCGGAGGGGCGCAGTACTGACATTTCAGGAGAAAAATATAAAAGTAGATCAAGCAATCGGGTGGGGGGGCAATTTTTCTCGTCTAGGGTGTATAAAGGTGTATAAAACCCTTACGCAAATCTTAAGTCTCGCCTAGGGCGCATGAAACCCTCACGCCGGGCCTGCCAGTGATAAGTTTTTGTGGGTTGTGAATTTGGGATCCGTGTCTTTCTCTACCTTCCATTTTTCATATAGTCAAACTCCAGTACAAAGTCTGGAGTTGACTTTGTTTTCCTACCGTAACAAGAACAAGAAGAAGAATCCTCACCAAAATTGGGGTGTAAACCGATATGTAAAATCCACATTCACCTACCGTGATTTGAACTCACGACCAACTGATTGCCAGGAGGCTGTCTTACTGACTGAGCCAAATTGACAAGTCTTAGGTATTAACGAAAATTTGTCATACAGATACGCACGGACTTATTTCATTCTAATAAATAAATACATTTATACAAAAAAATATATATTTTTATAATTTTGTTATTTATTATATTATATACAATACAAAAGTTGCAGTAATCATCTTCAGTTGGAATGGAAGTAGGAGTGGAGATTGACCCTGCAGCAACCAGGCTTATTTCTCTCTCTTCTCCTTTTTCTTCTCTCTCTTTTCCCTTTCTCTCCATCTCCCTCTTTCTCTTTCGCTTTATTCACTGGTTATTTCTCTTTTTCTTAGTATGCGTGGCCTTGTGCCAGACTAAATTAAGTAAATATCTGTATGTGAGGCGACTGTCATAGAGCGGTGGTTAGAATTAAATTCTTATATCAAACCCACTATCAACGGCCTGTAAGCTTGGCTAGCAAAGACACTATGTACTTTCGTCTACATCACTTTAGCAAATATCAGTTTTGTTCCAACAATATCTCCAAAAGTTCTCAATGAATTTCAATGACATTTTGTCGAATGGTTGGCCATGGGCTAAGGAAGAATTGGTGAGGGTTTGGGGTGGATCCAAGGATTTCTTTTTCGATAAACTGCTATTTGCTAAAGTGATGTAGACGAAAAGTGCTGTACCCAAGACAGAAAGAGCATAAGTGAATGAATGTTGGACGCAGCTGTGCAAATTCCACGTCTTTGTTGGGCTTCTCTACGGGGTACCACCCGACAATGTAGCATACTTACAAAAGTAGTCTCTTACATCAGAGAAGCACATATTTCCTCTTTCTCCACCTCCTCTTCTTCCTCTTCCTCAACCACCCTTTCACCCCTCAGAACTGTTCCAAGCTCACCAACAATGATGGGTATAACACTATTTCTATTATTATATTACACTATTTCTTCCAGTTCTCAGGCAAGGCTCAGGTACTTTTCCACTCTCAGTTTCACGCTGTTGTCTGCCGAAACAGCGACATCCACGCTCTGACAGATCGTCCTTCCTTTGTTTACGATAATTAGATCTGGTCTCCTGACCTGGAGTGGGTGAATTGTTTTAATTTCATAGCCCCAAGAATTTTGTTTTATTCTCTAAGGCTGCTTCTGGTTTGTACTTATAACTGTTGGCCTGCATTGGCCTCAGTCGTTTGCACAATTCCCAGTGGATCAGCATTTCTTTTTAATCATATCTAATTGTATACTACTTCTATTTCCTAGCGGATTATGTACACGATGGAAGCTGTTGAAAACGTTGTGGTAATAACATCAACAATACAAAGAAGGAGTTCAATTGTCCGAACAAACCTGGGAGAGATAGTTTGTTTCACTGATATCCTCAAGTGGCCATTTTGATCATATTGACCGAATTTAATGATTGCTAATGTTTCAAATATTTTCCCGTGGAAAATACTTTCTCTTTATTTCTTTATTTATGAATCGTGAATATCAATTAGCAAGCCAATGCATGTCCCGTCTCTACGTTGATTTTATGTTTAATCAAGTAATTTCGTTAGTTTCAAATCCTAATACTCGAACAATGGATTTTTTTTTTAAAAACCAACATGGCCGCCATTTATCAACAGGATGCTGACTCAGACTCGCCGACCGGAACCCATTTTCATATAAAAATAAATCTCGATGATTTCAATCTTCGTTTATTTTTCTCTCAATATCTCTACTTAAAGCTTGGGCTCACATTCACATATTACATATTACATGACTATAATTCTTTACATCTTGAATACAGTCCGCTCTCCGGTAAGGGAGGGCGGAAATGATTATCAGCACAGAAATTTATCTAAAGTGATATATCAAGATGCCCCGAATGCCTTCACATAATGTAAAAATAAATGCAAAGGATGAGGCCCTAGATAATTTCTTTTCTAAGTAGGGACTAACAAGAAAGGGGCGTTGGCCTATTTATTTACTTTTTTTCTGATCATGTCATCACTTAAGGTAATGTAAATCAGCCTCCCCCATTTTTTCCTATCTATAGACGCCATATCAAGATATATGGCCAACCTAATTCTTTCTAGTCTTTCTAGAGACGAGTCGCTATTGAAAACCTCCAACATGACTGTAATTTCCAGGACAACTTCAATTGTTAATCTGTTTTATACGATCAATTCTTCTTACAGATCTTGTTAACAACGTTTATAAAGATCCTGGCTGAATTCATGATCTTATTTACAAATCTCAAATCACTAATTATCGATATTTACCAAGTTTAGTTTAGTTCAAATTAGGGAAAATTAGATGAGGAATATGGTGTTTCCCCAATGTTCCAATGGGGAGAGATTGCCTTCCGAGAAAATCAGCATCCTAGCTTTAACTTGGGTTTGAACATCAACCTTTGGTGTTGGTGGGAAATATAACTTTCTCAGCCACAAAACAGACCCCCAGATCCCTAACTTTCAGAATCTCCATGACACCAAATCAAACCATATAAGATTTTAAACACTTATTCGAAAATGCCTTCATTTAACTATTCAGAATCTTTTAAGGTTTTTAAATACAGACGATTACACGCTCTCTATTCTATAAAGGACATAGTAATGCTTGCTCACTGCAGTAATAATGGTCTTCAAAACTAGTTTGCTAACCACGACACCATGGTGAGGCGCTTATACTTTAAGTATATTGACATTTATCAAACACATGACCAAATGGTGGGTGGGGGTATAGAGTTCGGAAGATTGTGTAGCGCAAATCTTCCACGTGGAAGCAAAGCAAAGTTGCATCCTCTGTTGCACAACATATGAGGCAGTGATTTTATTTCCATTCCTCAGACGAGACCAAATCAGTGTTTCTGTAGTAATTGTTGGGCTTTATGGGACCTGGGTGCTAGCCCGACGCCCAAGACAGACTGCCATACAAGGCTAAAGAGCTCCAACTGCCCTGCTATTTATCCATAGCTGGGGTGGGGGCTGACGAGATGGATTCAAGCCTTTCCCAAGAGCTTTAGTATGAAGTGAACGCAACCTGACCCAGCCAAAGGTTGAACTCACTTCACCGATTCCATTCCCCGTACCGTTAACCGCTGGGCCACCCGTACCTCATGAACGTTTCCCTGCCTTGAAAATCAGTATTCGAAATCCCGGATTTAATCTTGGTTCGAAAACCGACCATTGGAACCGAAGGGAAGCAGGCCATGATATCTAGTAAGCTTAGCATAGTATGACTCAAGGCAACAAGTGTTCGGCACCCCGTGTGGATCAAACTCACTGAACTAGTAATGATCTGTGAGACCAGATTGACGACCACAGTTCGACGACGAGGCAAAATACAAAGAAATAGCTTTACGGAGCAAAATTACATAATGTTGTTTTGAATTAAAAAAACACGTTTGGAAAAAAACATTTATGGCTTTACATTCCATTTTGTAAACGGAATTCTCGGTGGATTCTTACCTAAAACTCAATTAAAGAAAGATAAAAAAGAAATCTACAAAGCTGCAAGTGTTCACACCGAGATAAAGGTTGTTGGAAAGAAGCCCACATAGTTTTCGACTGAACAAAAATTGGCACCTAACTTTGCAACGACCTAGAAATTCTAATCTAGATTTATTTTCCTGCGAGGCTTAAAGTTTTTTTAAAAGTCCGTTCGGTTAATATTAGGTTGATGCAAAAGTTTCAGACATTTTTTTTAAAAAAAATCTTTTATTCATGTAAATTCATAGCATCATTATTCAGTCATCAAAATATCTCCCTTGGCTTTCTATAACCTTATGCCACTTTTCGGTTATATTCTTCAAGGATTTTTGATTCGATGAATTCTTTAAGGATTTTGTTTATATCTTCAAGTTGTTGGACATTCTGACTAGTTTTGCATTGAAAAGTATGGCCTCTGTTTGGGCTTGGATACTGACGACTGGTTCCAGTGGGGAAATTCGCAATTATCCCAAGCACCAAGCAATCTCATATGAACAGACTGAAAGATAGATAGATAGATAGATAGATAGATAGATAGATAGATAGATAAAGCAAACAAAAAAGACACTCATACAGGCACAATTTGTTCTCTGTTAAGAACAACGGTAGAAGTGATTCGATGTTTCCTGTTGGGCTCGAAGTGTTCATCGGACTCTTTTTTCCTGCTGTCCCACTAATAACCACGGAATCTGCCACACCTGTAGATACGACAGTAGAGCACAAAAAAAGATAACCGAGTAGATCAAAATAAACACCCAGGTGAATACCCGTTTCATCACATTGACCCGACCCTCACCATCCCGCCGCGGCCACACCCAGCTAACTGCAAAGTTCATTATTCTCAGGGTGTTGGCTGATACTCAATCGGCCCGTTTTTTATTTTAAATTCGACAAAAGTCTGTAAGTGAGTGTGTTATTACACTCTGTTGGAAGAGGTACATGTATCCAAGCATGTTTGTCCGTCTGTCTGTCCACACTATATCTCCAAAAGTTCTCAATGAATTTCAATGACATTCTCTCGAAACGTAAGCCATATAGTAAGGAAGAATCGGTTAGATTTTAGGGCTGATTCAGGAATCTTTTTCGATTGAAAGATATTTCATTGTTTTTCATACATTTATGTTTTTCCACACAATATTTCCAAAAGTTCTTAATGAATTTCAATTACATTTTGTCGAAGGGTATACCATGGGCTAAGGAAGTCCAATATTTTTTCCAGTTACATCGTCTGCATCGTAGCTATATATGAACTGATTTCCATTCAGTTTTTTGCAGAGGTATACGTTCTCTAATTGCTTTCTAGTTAATTTGTCGTCCTTATTTGATTCGCTTGTCTTACTCAATCTTTTCTTTTCTTCTCTATTGCAGGCTTATGATGTGGGAACAGGTAAGAGTTACGGCAGTTCGTCGGCAGGGGGATATAGCTACGGCTCGAGTTCGGGCCTTGGCTCGTCCTCCTACGGTTCGTCTCCCCGGAGCACATACGGCAGTGTGGTGAAGGACCGAGTGAGTAAGTTCTCCAACTATGAGAACCAATACGGAACAGGTTCCTCCGGCGGGGGACGTGACCGATACCCGTCCCTAGATCGCAGCACCAGTTATTCAGCCAAAAGCGCCGCCTCTGACACGTATGGAAAATCCGGGTACATGTCCGATTATGGAGGCAGCACGCGATCTTCATACAATTCGTGGGACCGTAATTCCAATCGTTCCGGTCGGAGCTACGGGGGTGTCTCCGTGCCTCCGAGCAGAGAAACTTCACCCTACAGCAGTCGCTCTTCCAAGTAAGAAATCTTCTTTTTTTCATGTCTTATTTTACTTACCGTATAGTTTCGGCGGATAAGACGACATTTGAAGCATCAAAAAAAAACACTCCCCAAAAATGGGGTCGTCCTATAGACCAGATACAAAAACAGTGACTAAACAGTGCGTTAAAACCAGTGTTGCCAACTCAAAAAATATTTTCGCGCTAGTTTGACTGCCAAAAAAGCACTAAATTTTTTAACATAGCAAAAAATGGCCAAAATTCACCAAAAAGACGCGAAAGATGGTAGAAAATAGCCAGAAAATGGCCCAAAACGGCCAAAATGTTTTAGGCGCACACGCGTTATTTAGCGCTTTTTGCACTGCCAAAACAAGAAACGCGCTGAATCGCTAAATCGGCAACACAGGTTAAAACCCTGAAATTCAGGCTGAAATCGGGGTCTCGACTTATCTGAAGGTCGCTTTATGCGCCGAAATATACGGTATTTTCATATTTCTTTCTTTCTTATATTTGTTTATTATTTTAATTATTTGAATCTTGTTTAACTTATTAGGTTCCAACAATTTTTGATAAAATCTTTTATTCATATAAATCCATTGCATCATTGTCTTGCCTGGCTTTCTATGACCTTACGCCAACGTCCAGCTAAATGGTGTATTCCATCATAAAAGAACGATTCTGGGGGAAGAGGGATAGAGAGAAAGAGAGAGAGAGTGTGTGTATGATCTATAATGAAAGACGAGAGAAAGAAGTCGACAGGCGGAGGTATCATAGGTTACATGACTAACTTCCTAATGTTTGCATCAAAGAAAACAAAGAAATGCCCTTTCCTTATACTAAAGATTTCTTGCGTAGCCTCCATTCTTGCCCTTTTACAACGAGATTCCACCCCCACCGAAAGCAGAACTGCCAAGAATCTACTTCAGTCGATCAATCTGATTCCGGTAACACATGCCAAAAAGGTGTCATCAGAACGCTGAAGACCTCCTAATCGAAAGGCCACCAAATGTTGTCTGCTGGTTACATTCTCTGTGTATCAGGTATACAATTGGCGGAGGAATACATCGGGCGTTTATAACGTCTGCGCGCTAAAGAACGCAATTGTTATTAAATATTCATTCTCTATCACTTCTCGATTTTCTATTTCTTGATAATTTTTGTGAGGAAACACCAGGAAAGACCTTCTAACTTTCGGGTCAGGGCAGTGGCGTAGCAAGAGGGGGGCAATCGCTCCCGGGCGCAAGTGTGAAGGGGCGCAAAGTCTACAATATATTTTTAAAAGAATCCCGGTCACAGGAAGAAAAGTTACCAAACAAAAGTCACAATGTAGCGTTACCCTGAGCTACCTAAAAAAAACGTAATAGGAAGAAAGGTCAAATCTTTGATTTTCTGGGAAGGAAAAAAATTTGTTTAATAAAATAAGTAATATTTTAATTCGATTTATACTAATTAAATGGTATAGTGTGACTTTATTTTAGGCCTATGTAAGGTGGTATTTAATTCGCCATGTTATTATCATTAAGTGAATCACAAAATCAAAACATTGGGGGTGGGGGGAAAATTATTTTTGCCCACGGGCTCTGAGAACCCTTGCTATGCCACTGGGTCAGGGTTTAGCAATAAATGGAAGCTTCATTTATTTGTAAATGTGATCGATACAGATGAACCTCTTCACAATGTCGTATCGATAATTCAAGACCAGCTTGACTGAAACGTAAGCGTTTGAGTTTATCTAAGCTGTTTTGAATGCCGATCTTCAAAACAGACGGAGTTTTTTCTTCGGAGATTGGCGCCATACAAAGCAGTCAGCGAATTTGCGGTTAAAGCGAGAATCCAACAATCGAGACTAAAGATGTTTAATAAGATCGAGGATTGAAACTACGGCAATAACGGTCCGATAGTTCGATGCATTATAATTCATAGAGTGTTCAAACTTCAAAATAAGTAACAAAACTTAGCATTGTAGCTCTAAAAATAACGAAAATATCAACTTTTAAAAAATGGTTCGTTGGGCACTTATCATGCACGGCCAGTCTCACACACACACACACACACACACACACACACACACACAGATATATATATATATATATATAATGCTTGGGAAATGACTGGAGACTCAGAATAATTTGCAAGAAATTT
>VCCN01003247.1:1098160-1124899 GCA_006491835.1 Architeuthis dux
ATATATAAACTGTATTTAGTTAAGTCCGGTAGGTATGTAGATTGAATGATTACGAGTGAGCATACATAGATATGTGAGTGAGCTTGGCTTTGTCTTAATCTTAGCTTCCTGGAGGAAGGAAGATTGTGTTGTGCCAATATTATAAGTGAGGAGGGCCAACCTGCCTTTAAAATCAGCATTTGAGATACCAGTTTGTTAATACCTGAGCTCGAATATCAACTACTGGCAACAGTGTGAAATGTGTAGAACTACAACCATTAATCATATCACAGATCGAGTGTATGTCTCTGTACCTATGCATACATATGTATAACGTGAAAAGTCTCAATTATTTTATTATTAACTGCGAATGACGAAACTTTCCGTCATTGCGTTTCTATGGGTAACTCACTGAAATTTCTGTTTCAATGAGATTAATCGCAACTCATTTCTATGTGCGAGTCATGGTTTTTATCTTGCATATGGATTACTTGCAAATGATAACTTGCAATGGATAAGAGCTTTTATCTTTCAATGGATAATTATTGCACTTGACAACATCCGCAGTTGATGGGTTAATCTGAAGATATGATGAAGATAGAAACCAAAGGCTCATTGAGAAAGAAATTCAGGTCAAGAAACGAAGATACTTTTTGAAGTCGCCTGGTACATCGTCCTGATAAAGGTTTCGTCTGGATAATTTGCGGGAGTTTTAATAAGTGCAAAAACACACAAGGCCCGGGAAGCAGGCGATAAGTTGGGGTGGAAGGCGGGAGAGGCTGACCCCATTTGTGAAAAGCGAACATGAAATATTAAAAGAATAAACAAATTATTAAATAAACTCTTGCCGTTAAAAAATGAGGGGATGATATCTGAGTGAATTCGCAATTGCAATTACGTAAAAGTAGGATATTAATATATGAATGTATGAAGATAATTCAATTGAGAAATTCTCACAGGATTCAAATATTATCGTGTACAATCATCTTTCTCTTACAAATAACGAAATAATGATATAATCTTCTAAGGGAGGTAATTCTTGCGTAAAAATAAGAAAGTTATAATTCAATTGAGAAATTCTCACAGAATTCACATATTATCGTGTACAATCATATTTCTCTTACAAATAACGAAATAATGAAATAATCTTCTAAGGGAAGTAACTCTTCGTAAATAACGCTTTGTGCATTTTTTATGTAACTGTTAAGATATCTAACATAGATACAAGTATCTCTCTTAAGAAAGAAAAGCCAGGAAATCAAGAATAGATTCCTCCAAAAGATCTGATTTGGTGATACTTGTTACTAAACGGATCACTTTGACATCCTCCCCGCTAGAGTAACCATTTGAACCTCATCCCCACCCCCAAGTTTTGGCAATTAAACAATCAGTCAAAGGGGGGATACTTTATGTTATTGAGAAAGTTAAAGAAAATATTGTTCTTATAAAGGTTGTAGAGCTAACAGCTGGAAGATTACGAGGATCAGGATATGAAATGAAACTTCTTTACAAAGAATGTCTTCCAGGCTACGGACTTATTGATCCAGTCTCCTAAGTGATTCTATTGTACACGTTGTTGCCATTGACGCACAGTAAGATAGTGTCCTCATACAAGTTAAATCATCATCAGAGCACAAGATGAGTCTCACCTTGTAGCTGTAGCGTTTATGCTGAATGGAAATCAGTCTTTAACTCTTGAAGTCCTAAAGAGCATGAGGCAGCACGTAAACAAACATGGCCGAAAATCCTAAAACGCACGAGGCAGCACAAGTCTTTCTTGCAATACTGCCAATTTTCACAACAATCTGCCCACAAGTAAAGACACTATAACACATTTGAATAAACAAACCATTTTAGACATTTCCTGCTCAATCATTATAGGATTGGGCTTTGGACTGGGCTTTGAAAATTTTCAACAGGATGTTAAGAGTTAAAATGATCATTCACCACGGAAATCATCGCGTTTCATCGCCTACATTGAGCAAAAGAAAACTGAATGTTTAATTCCAGGGCGGCGGATGGGTAGTGTCAGGGTCAATGCCTGATGCGTTTCAAAGGGAAGTCTCGAGGAAACTAGATCATATCTGGCACTATCCACAAGTTCGCGTGAGGGTCCACACTATACTCAAGCTTGTGTGACATTTTGCCCTTCTGGTGAGGTGGATAAATACTATCATCACGGAAGCCATTTTGTTCGGGGCATCGCCGGGTCAGCTTGCTAGTATTTTTCTTTAAAATCCTGTGCGAAAAAAAGAAAAGCTAATTGAATGCGAATTAATCAAAAACAAGTGGTGAAGACCATTTGAATAAACACAACTTTGGTCCATTACGATAGAATACAAATTGTCTTTTCATCATAGTAAAGAACTATGATAAAAAAAATAGTGTGAAACCCACAAAAACTGGGTTACTCATTCTTCTCGACCTTACTAAATAGGCCATCTACTACAACTATAATTGTACGATATAGATGTACGACTGTATAAACGTGATGGAAGTAGGTTATACCAGGGCATGGAACCTAGCACACATCGCTATCGACCGCCAGACCTCTGGTGCTACCGTTGAGCCAGAATATTAAATACGAGGTAATTGATAATCAGGAAGTAACATTTAGCGGCACGGAAAACGGAATCAGCGGTCAGAGTTCGAGTTTCGGCCGAGGCCGTTTACCTCCTTGAGGAAAGGCATGAATCCATTTCTCCCCTGTAAGTCAGTCCAACTTAGGCCATTGAAGCAAAAGATTCGACATTCCTGGCAGAATACAATAGATACCTGAGGAAGGCCGGATGGTACGCGGCCGAAACGTTGGGATAAAACAAAACAACAAAGACTAGAAAATTACTCCGAACTAACCCTATATACAATGAACAATGCTTTGAGAAAGGAATATTCAGTGCTTCACGTGAAAGTCAGGAATTCCAAGTGGCTTTCCTTTATTTCTCAGAATATTTTCAATGGGCTTTTCAAATTATTGTACACTGATTTATTCAAACTAGTGTCCCTATCTTGGTTGTTTCGGCCGTTGGACTCTCTGACCTCCTTCAGGTGTCTGTCGTAGTTGTTAACCTTCTGGGAATTTCGAACCGAACCCTTTATTCAATCCACATGGGTAGATTGTTCTTATTCCGCTGTCCATGCCAGAGGATATATCGCATCAGTTGATTCTTTCTAGTTGATTCGTTCTTGCGATGTTGCTTGTCTGTCTCTTCCACTGAACCAGAGTATATGACTTATTTGTACTACCCGACCCAAGGATTGAACTTACGAACTTCTCTTCAATATTGTTTTTTTTCCCAAGTAATCTTCGCGCCTTTCTTGAACTGTTCAATTCAATCGATGTAGGTAATTGTTGTAAGAAGACTAAGCAACTTGTATTTAATCCGTAGTAAGTAAATAGTCACGATACCCTCTATTTATCTATATTCAATGGGACACAGGCTTCCACTATTGGTAATATTGCCAATACTTACGAATGCAAATATGTATGCTGTCATTTATTACATACGGCCAGGGGTGAATTGGGAGCTGAAAATGGCCCCCGGCCAAACATCTAAAATCGGCCCATTAAAACCCATAAAAACCCAGACCCATTTCTACTTGAAGGAACATTATGTGGGATTCTGGGTAGGCAAATTGACACACAGTCACATGACTGCACCAGGATGTTCAGTAGATGTCACTTAGTACACTTCATGAGTTAAAATCAAGGATAAAATATAATAGTATATAAGAGACAGTGCAGATCAATTAAATCGTATATGACACACAGGTGTCACAGTGAGTTTTATAGGTTTTAATGTAGGCTACGATTCTGGCAAGCGCAGTGAGCACATACAGCTGGGGATTCGGGGTGCGGTAAGCCCCCGAGAAAATTTTGAAGTTTGAATAATTACAGGAACATTTTGAGGCCGTATGAAACGGGGGTACAGCCTGTTGAATTGGGGGAACGCGAAAACTATGTGTCCAAAGTATCCCTGAATAAGTAAAAAAAAAAAAAAAAAATTTTTTTAAATTAAATCAAGCAAATGATGCTTGTAGAGTTTTGCATCTCCCCTTAAAGTTTAAAGTTCAACATAAAAATAG
The DNA here is from genome assembly GCA_006491835.1 of Architeuthis dux. Taxonomy (NCBI): domain Eukaryota; kingdom Metazoa; phylum Mollusca; class Cephalopoda; order Oegopsida; family Architeuthidae; genus Architeuthis; species Architeuthis dux. Next base: position 1,102,226 of record VCCN01003247.1, read on the forward strand.
GCGCTAGTACGCTTTTGCACCTCAACCGTATTCCCGGTGCCGAGGACAATTTACCCTGCGCCCCACAGGTCGAATGTTACTTTTTTCACAGGCCTATCCTTACCCCATTGGAAGGTAATCTATGCTAGTCAGCAATCTGAACTCCAGTATATGACTTCTGAATGAAGTGTATTAATTATACTTGTTATAAAATATTAAATAAACAAAATATCATAAATAACAAAAAATATGCATAATCACAAAAATTCGATTCCTGTTTCGGTAAACTACAGTAGACGAGCCAACGGCTACTAGTAATTTAGATGTTGTATATCAATATTATCGGTATTTCAACTCTCTTCAAACGACCTTGACTTTAAAGAAACATTGTTAAGTGACAAAAGAACTAAAACTGCTAAACCACCCACGGTGGGAAATATTTTTTTCCGCATGAATAACGCTGCACGTCAGTTCTCACAGAGCGAAATTTATTTTTTAAAATCATTTATGAACTAGAAGCACGTTTCAAGTACAATAAGGGTCAAATAATCTATTGGTGCTGACAGAATAATAGCCTTTTTTTCTTTCTGGGCTGGGTGAAGTTCGGATACATACAGAGATACATAGATACATATAAATGTCAGAACACATGAATAACCTAAAACCAGCAACAGTGTTTAAGCCAGTCTGTTGTGGGTAGCAGTGGTTAATAAGGGGCAAAGTGAGAGGGTTGAAAGCAAGGAGAGAGAACGACGAAGATAGATTAGGGAGGGGTATATGAAGAGAGAAAAGGAAGAGCATATATATATAAAGAGAAAGAGAGAGAGAAACAGAAAGAAATATTAAAAAGAGAAGGTAATGAGAGATGAGCAATTTGAAAAATATACAAAGGTTTAAACAGAGCCGTAGCTGAGGGAGGGGTTGATGGGGGCCTTTGAAAAGTCCCCGGGGTCCCAATCAGTGTTGCCAACTCAAAAAATATTTTCGCGCTAGTTTAACTGCCAAAAAGCGCTAAAAAGCGTTAAATTTCTTAAATAGCCCAAAATGGCCAAAAAATACCAAAAAGACACTGAAAATGGTCGAAAATGGCCAGAAAATGGCCAGAAGATGGCCAAGAATTGACAAAATATTTTAGGCGCAAACGCGCTAATTTAGCGCTTTTTGCACTGCCTAAACAAGAAACGCGCTGAATTTAGCTTGTAACACGCTAAATCGGCAACACTGGCCCCAATGCAGGGGGGCTCCCAAAAGCTTTATAAATTATCGTTCACCAACTGCATCTCTACGGACATTATACAATAACAAGAATATATTTGTACATAGATGAATTGCATAGATAATAATTCAGCCTTTGGATTTGTTTTTCACCAATTAAGAGGTCTATTTATTGCAAATTTTCCTTTTTCATCAAATCTCACTAAATGTTGGAGGGGGCCCCTCAAGGAGCCAAGACCCCCAGGCCCCCAAATCTCTCGCTACGTCTCTGGTTCTAAAGAGGGTTGAAAAGGATTGAGATAAAAAGAGGAAGAAAGACAAAGTGATAAAGAAATGGGGACGGAAGAGAGAAATGTTCTAATGGAGAGAAGAGACAGGTGGGGTGGGTGAGAACATCATTAGATAAAGAGGCAATAAGAAATAGATCGAGTAAATAAGGGGGGACAGATAAAGCTAAAAGGAATAGAAAGAGAGGGTAAACAAAAAGAAAGATAAGATGAGAGAGACAGAAACATTCTTTTAAAGCGGTCTGTCCAGAAAAGGTGGAGAGTTAAAGAGATAGGAAGTGAAGAGAGAGAGGGGGAAAGTGGCTGATAAAAGCGCAAATTGAGCGCCTCGCCGTCGATTTAATGTTTAGTAATAATTTAGTAATAATCTATTAAGATTATTACTAATGTGTAACAAGTTCGATCCGCACTGAGTGGCCCACATTTGTGGCCTTCTGCCAAATTAAGCTACGCTTAGAAAATACCTATGAATAGAGTACCTAACTAAACAGATTGTTTTAAGTGCGGTGGGATAAAATAGAGTAATAGAGAGAGAAGCGAGTGAAAGTGTTTTGATGGCTATGAGCAGAGAGAGGGGGGGGCAGAGACAGAGACCAACAAGTGGGGATAGAGAGAAGGGGTATGAGGAAACAAGCAGAGGGGTGAGAGTTAAAAACCACGGGATACAGAAGGCAAGGGGCTGAAATAGTGCAAGCAGGGCAGAAAGAGGCAACAGAAATATTGTACGTAGTAAGAGACGATGTGAAAGCTTAGGCCTGCTGCATCATTGCTGAGGTTGTCGCGTATTTGCCACCGGAGGTAGATGTTCGAAGATAGGCAAAAGAACAGCCAGGATCTCCACAGTTGTTTTTTCAAGACCGGCTGGCCCTCCTAGTTTGAAAGATTGGCGTTACACAATCTTCCTATCTCCAGTTTAGTCTTGTGTGAGACTAACTGTGACCTGTTTGGTAGGTTGGATAATTAGTTAGTTGAGTATTTCCCATAGTTACGTGTTCTGTGTTCGCATCCAGGCAAAGGCCAGGTTTTCGAATGCTCATTTTCAAGGCTTTCCTCCACTTGGAAAATTTGCAGTATGACACGATCTTCTTACTAATTTGGCCTTATGCCAGACTAAACTTACCGTAGACTCTGGCCTGCTTGATGGGTAAAGTGGTCGGTGTTCAAACTCAGGTAAAAGTCAAGATTTCGGATGCTGATTTTCAAGGTAGATAGGCTCGCTCTCTATTTGGAAGATTGGCGTAACACAATCTTCCTACCTTGGCATTGTGCTGAACTAAACTTTAGAGTAATAATAAAGGACAGAGAACGATCAAAAGGGAAGCAGAAAGATTTTCAAAAGACGGTGAGACGTGGGAGACGATTAAAGGAAGAGGGGGAAAGAGAGTAAGAAAGAAAGGAGACTAGACAGGTAATGAGCGGTTCATCACTGGTTGTAATATTATGAATATGAAGCATTTTCAACCATCAAAGGTTACAACCAGGCTTCCCTAAGCAGACCAAAAGAGATGTGAGTTCGATTCTCACCAAAAGCTTGTTCTTTATTTAGACATGTCTGCGGCCTCGAGACCCAGTTTGACACCTTGATAAGATAAACATCAAAATCGTATGAAACTTAATTTTATCGTCGAAAAATGTTAGTGTCATTATTAGCAAGTTGAAAGATTGGCGAAATATATGAGATAAGAATTATTTGTGTACACATTATAGCACCGGAGATAGTGTTGAATAAAAAATCTTTATTATTTCCTATATGCGCGTAGAATGACGGCTTGGGTACATGGCTAGATTAACCTATACCAGGGCCCCTAGGCTATTATTAGCAATATGGGGCCCCCCCATCTTGAACCATCTTTCTCCCCCACCCCATTTCGTGTATAGTTTTAAGTAAAGTTTAAGTAAGTAATGCGATATGTCAATCGTGTGAATAAAGTGGATTGTTATGTGCTAATGTGTAATACATTCATTCCATTTTTTAAAGAGATATGTGTTAGGACATTTTATTAAGTTTTAAGATATTATTAAAATGTTAGTGTCATTAGTAAGTTGAAAGATTGGCGAAATATATGAGATAAGAATTATTTGTGTACACCTTATAGAACCGGAGATATTGTTGAATAAACATTTTGATTATTTCCCATGTGCGCGTCAAAAGTGAGCGCTCAGACTTCACATCAGGAAATGTTCTTATTTTGACAGTTTTATTGTTTAATTCATTTTCCCTGTAGTATTAGTAGTGATACATTTCTAAATTGCTATTTATGTTGGTCCCTACGTAGTTTGCATATAGGCTAATCCGGCTACGGGTCCTGTCAAAAATATGAATATCCCAGAATTTGTGCGGGCCCCTGTTAGCTATGGGCCCCCAGGCTTAAGCCTACTCAGCCTTATAGTATCATCCCTGCCTGGGCAGTTGTGATGAAAAGCAACTAAAATTAAGATGAAAGAAATACTAGTAAAAAATTATGAATGTAAATGAGTAGTTAAAATAAAAGGGCCAATCAGGGGCGTAGCTGGGAGGGAGCGATTTTAAATCACCCTCCAGGCCACCAATAGGGGTGGGAACTGTGCCGGATTAAGATTCTGTAGGCCCCTGGGCTACATGTATTGCGAGGCCCCCAATAATATTTTCGAAAGAAAAAAAAGTCAAAGAAAAATTTAATTTATTTTTACAAATCTAACAGAAATTAAAACATTTGCTTTGCATAATTTCCTAGAGGCAGATTTCTCCAAAACATCAGTAAATTGTCAATTCTTGAGAACATCGTTTTCAATTGCTATGAGAGCAAATCTGTTCAGTCATTCTTAGACCTCATAAACCGTTATACAATGTATGTGTATACAGTACGATGTGGTTTTTGCCCTGGTATGTTTACTACAGATATATACACAATATATTAATTGAACCTTTTTTTAGAATACTTATACTTCGATTCGATATTCACAAATGAAATAATGTTTTACTTAATCTCTGGGGTGGAGGCTTTCCAGCAGGCGCGGCCCCTGGGCTTAAGCCGGTACTACCTACTGCATTTCTATTAACGGCGCTAGGCCCGACTGCACCCCCCTGCAAACTGTTAAATCTGCGCCCTCACAAAAGTGAAAGGTTAAATGGTAGGTCCGATTGCGCCCCAGAGCCCCCCCCCCCACAGTTGAGGGGTCTGTCCGTTCCCATGCAACGTCTCTGCATTATACAATAACAAATCTCACGAAATAAATGTTGGAGGGGGTCATTCAAGGAGCCAAAATGCCCCCCAATCTCCAACTAGGCCCCTGGGCCGATAGAAAGGAAGAAAACAAAACGAAACATAAAATTAATGAGATAAAGGAAATTTTTAAAAAAAGGTGGGGGGAGGCAGGAAAGATAGAGATATGTTTTTTTTTTAAAAAGGCAGATATGTTTCTTTTTTTTCTTTCGTTTTTTAAAGTGATAGAAACAAGATAAGCGGAGTAAGGAGAGAGAGAGAAAGCATCGAGAGGAAGAGAAAATTAGACGGAGGGGCCAATTAGAGAGAAACATGCAGATAACAAACGTTAGAGTAATGGTAAGAGTAGTAATTACTACGCGAAAAGATAGGGGTAGGAGGCAGGGTTTCTTAGGCAAAGTTTTACAAACATGGCGTCGTTTGACGCTACCTTGACATGTCGTGTCCAGTACCTGGACGATACGGACCCTTTTTCTAATACCGGCTTGTTTTTAGAGCCGAGCCGACCCCCTACATTTACTTTCCATCGGAATGTGCCCTTGGTTAACCAGATTGGAGCTATACACAAATTATTAGATGCCCCACACAAGGTGAGTTTACTTGTGACAAAACAGTGAGAGAGAGAGCTTAACGGACAACGATTTCCCGAAAAAAAAACAACAACCACCTGTGGCAGTTGTTTTTTTTTTAATTAATTATTTTTCTCCTATTTTATTGTTTTTCTAAAATAATATTATCTATTTTAACTGTATATATTAAATAATAGATCTATGTTAAATTTTAAAATTAGCTACACGACTTTTTTTGACCTAAAAATGAAATTTAAGAAAAAAAGCGTCAATTTCTTCTTTTTTTTTAAGAGACGGAACGTAAATTGTCATTAAAAAAAAACTGTTAATTATGAGACACTATTAAATGAAATCTTATTGTTTTAATTATATTTTCTTTTTTTTGTTATTTTGTTGTTCATTTTTCCCCATCAAAAGGTACAAAAATAGCTGCTAAACTTTTGTAAAATTTAAAACTTAGAAGAAAAAAATGAAGACAATCGTCACGGGTTTTTTGTCTGCTTTTCTCGTGTTTTCATGTAAGATAATTCGTTTTTTTACTTTTTTCTATTTTGGGTTTGGCTTTCAAAACAATCTGTGAGGGAGAAGACTTTTTTAAAGCTGATTAATAGAATAATCAATATAATATAATCCCTATGTTTCAAACTTAACAGGTTGAATAGTTTTCCGTCTTTTTATTCACGGTTGTTAGTGTTTTGGTCATTTTTTAAAATCTCAAATGTAATTTTTTTTAAAAGTTAACATCCATTTTTTAAAAAACATTGTTTTCTTTCTTTAGTATCATTTTTGTTTTCAACAAATCGTTTCTCAGTATTATTTACACCTACTCGCACACATTCAGGAAAAATACAAATTCGTTATTTCAAGTTTTCTCATTAAACTTGTATTATTTTTATTATTTATTATTATTATTATTACTAATTTGTGTTTTGTTTAAAAAGCGTTTGTTAGTAATGTTTAAAAACAACGCCTGATGTAACAATTATTTTTGGATCGATCTTACTTTTTTTCAAAATCGTGAAAAAATTAAGACCCTTTCTTTATTACTTTACCTCAGATCTGGAATTGTTTTTAAAATTAAAATAAAATATGGAAATGCATATCTTATGTTTGGGACCGCATTTTTGGATTTTAAGAGGTGAGGTGTGTTTTATTTAGTCTCGTGGCTGCCTCATTATAAATCGTACTGTAGACAAGCAGGATTGCGTGATTTTTCAATAGTTTTGTTGTTGTTGCCTGTGGCTAAAAAGTGCTGTCAAAAAAGTCGTTAGCAACTTCCCCAGAAAATGAAACTAGTTTGTTATGTTCAAATAACGAAACCGTTTTGTTTTGTTTTGTTTTGCAAACAAAGCCACTACCTCGCCCCTGTAAATGTGATCTTGTGTATCAATCCATGTAAATATTTTTCTCTAAGTAGAAAAGGGCGCAAGTGAGGCCGACCTGAAAGGTGAGGACTCTAGTAAAAGTGTGTCAGGTGTGAGGTTTCTAAAATTACTTTTTAAACAGCTCAGAGTTCTGTTGTAGTAGTACGGAACTTATGTTAATAATTAATTTGAAATTAATAATAATGAGTATTTTGTTGACTACCTTTTTAAAAATAATATTCCACAGAATGCGACCATCAGAAAGGGAGGCAAAACTGTTTTAATTTCAGAACATTTCAAAACTAGTAGTAGTACCCGTAAAAAATGACGGGATTATTTTCGTATAGATCGGTACTTCTGCCTTGCCTATGATAGGATCAGAGTGTAGCCCCCTCTGCCTAGGATCAGAGTGTAGTATCTGTGCACGTTGAGAACTGAATCGTTTTATGTGGATATTATTGTTTTTTGCATTATTTTAAGCCCTTAAAATAGTCAAAAACTATCATGACGCATGACGAAACATGCGGTTTCAACTGTATATTGTCATTTATTTCTCTTGCCCTTTACTGAGGACAGGCGTCAGATTTACACAATTTCTGCATAATGTCGACGCCTTCTAAGAGAGCAATTTGTGTTTTACTGTTTTAAATATCTGTATACTACGTTGGTCATTTGATTTAGTCACCTTTTTATCGAGTTGACTAACAAACAGAACTCTAACAGAGTGACAGGTAAATTAGTTCGCCGAATTCTTAGATTAAATAAATACCAGTAAAAAATGACTGGTTTATTTACGTATGGATCGACACTTCTTGCTTCAGGTTCAATGTCCTGTGTTGTTGTTATGTTGTGGGAACCTGCATAGGTTCAAAGTGTCACTGTGGATTCACTTGTTTTTACTAAAAGGAACCGTTTTTGCGGGGTTGTTGTTTTTTTTTAACTATTACAAATTAATTCAATCAAAATTTATCAGTTCCGTACTCAAGTAAGATGAAAAATATATATATTTTTTTTAAAGTTTGTTTACTTTTTATGTGGGGTTCACGTAAACAAATGTGGATACTTCAGCCTTTGCCGCAGTCATCAGGGTGTACTCCTGAACTTACTCTTCCTGAGTGCAATGAAGAGATGCTGTTGGGGCGGGGGGATCACCAGTCATCAGGCTACTTTCGCTTTTGGACCCTAGTGGAATTAAACATCTAAATTACTGTTTTTAACTATTACGAAAAAGTTACATTTTAAAAACTAATTTTTTTCTACCTCAGATTATTAAAAACTTTACGCAACTGTCATTTTGAGATTGTAAAGAAAACGGATATTTAAAAAAAAATGCAAATGAATTATTCATGAGCAAAAATAAAAAAAACACAACTCCTACACTCTTTCTTCCTCGTAAATCGTACTGAGGACAAGCTGGAAAATAACGTTTTACTTTTTACATTTTTATTTTCATTTTTAGCAACTTTTCCATCGTTCATTGTGAAAGTAAAGTAATTTTCATATTTGTTGTGTTTTTTTTACGATCTCAAAAAAAGATTACTGTAGGTTTAGAAATAATAAGATTTCTTTTTCAAAACATAATAAAATTGTCTTTTAAATTTTGAGCTTTGTTGTCAAGAAGTGTAATATAGGGTGTCCATAACGTCTTTATCTATTTTATTACACCACAACGTAGAAACAAGAAGTGATTTTCATTGATTTTGGTATTGTCTTACTCTTCTCTCTGGTAGTTGTGTAATGTGTACATTGTATTTTCAATTGCTACTTAATTGTTGTTGTCCACTGAAATGATAATATTAGAGATACTAGCGACAGAGTGGCCATACACTAAAAAAGCACTACACGTGTGTCTATCTCTAGTAAAGATTCTTATCCCGTTCTACGGTCAGTCATATTGTTATTATTGTATGTATAATTGTGTGGGTTACCTACTTTTTCCCCGACCCCCAGAACGTTTTGTTCAGTGCGCGTAATGTGTGATGATAACCTAAATCTGAAGGACTTAAACAAGAAATAAATGGGATAGTACCCACGTTGTTTTTTTGTTTTTTTTTAAGTCTTCATCATCATAACAACACTAATACATAATAGGGGCCGTGTCTGACACACATATAATATCAGTAGCAGCTATCAGCCCCTCTTCATTCCCACTCTTAAACTACCTGACTTCCTTCTCTCCTCTCTCCCTTACTACCCTCATTAAACTACCTAACCCCTTTTCACCCCTTCTTCTTCCTAGACTACCTTTCTTTTCTCCCCTCTCCCTTCCTATCGTGTCCGTCACACTTATAGTATAGCAACCATCAGATGAACCTGTTGCCGTGCACTTATAATAACCGTCAGCGAAGCGACGGGTCATAAGATTATTGGTAGTAATATTAATGATGATAAAAAGCTCTTTTCTATGGCATGCTTGTAGTCAGAGTATTGTCGTCTGTTGCAACTGTGAAAGAAATGTCATTGTAAAGTTAAACTTAAAATAATGCATACCTGTCAAGTTTCAATATTGAAAATGAGTGAGAATCGTACCCAACTTAAAACGTGTTTCAAAAGTTCTGTGAGTCTGTGATCTGTCAAAATAATTTGAGTTTCTAAGCTCTATAAAAAGAATATACAGAATACATACAAATAAACAACCAACAAGTGTTAATCACTAACCAAAAGATTCACGCTTTTATAAAATTTCTCACCTTTCAGAAAATGCGTGAGATTTTTACACTTTTTATAAAATGTGTGAGAATTTTACATTAATGCGTGAGAACGTATCAAAATGTGTTAGTCTCACGCAAAATGCGTGAGACTTGACAGGTATGCATAATGAAAAATCTCTAAAACAGTTGTATATGAAAATCGCTCCCGAGTTCTTCTGCTTTTAGTAGTACAATCGAAAGTGGTTCTGATTAAGAACAACGCCTTCGCCCGTACTACTATCATCACCTGAACAAACTAACACCGACGTCTGACATGACAGTAATTACATCTGTCATTACACACGTCTTTCTCTTTGTCACCCATAAAAAGACAATCTTGATCTCATTTATTTTTACTTTTTTACGATCTTGAAAAAGAAAAGGTCACTAGTTTCAAATATAGTAAAGGCGTTTTCACGATATATTTTGTAATCATTTTTCCCTAGCAAATAATAAAAAATTATTCGTGATTTCTAAATTGAAAAAAATCTTAAAAGTATAAAGGTCCTCCGGCAGAAAACTGTTGAGAGAGAGTGGCAATTAGTTATTTATTAGGACCGTTAACTCTGAGATACCCGATTTTTTTTTATTCAACCCATAAAATTCTTAACGTTATATATTTTAAGTAATTAGGTGCCTAAGAACCTGTCTAACAATTTTCATTTTAATCGGTTTAGCAGTTCCAAAGTTCAATATTTTTTTGCATGTTGACATGGTTATTTACATATAAAATGTAAACAAACAATCGGAACTCACCATTTTTCAATTCCCGAGTTTTCTTTATAGCCAAAAAAATCAGTCAAGATTTGAGAAATTTTCCCAAATGTAAACAAAACCACATGTTTGCTTATAAAATGTAAACAAACAATCGGATCGGCCATAACTCCCCCCCCCCGGTACAATCTCTCCACAAACCTACAAAAATTTCATTGAAATATATTAAGGAATAACAAAGTTATCCAATTGAGAAAAAGGAAAAAGGATACGACAATGACGACAAACATCTAGCGAATGATAGTACCCAGCTTTTTTTTTCCGCCAAGGAGAAAAATGACGTGTTAGCACATAATTATTTTTTTTACTTTATTTAATTCTAATCTTTTCACAAAAAGCAATAATTTTTCATGAAAATGCAGAAATAGCGTAATATTTTATAAAATTTGAATGCACTAAAAAATTGACAGCTTCGAAACGATTTTATTAACAAGGGAGAATGACATGACTGCTAGCTGTCGTACAAGTTTTTCAGGTCTAATAAAAATAATTCTAAATAAAACCTTAGAAAATCAATCTAATAATTCCATGACAACAACAATGGCCATTGAACTCAGATGATATCAAAGGCAAATATAACACTAAAAACTAATAATACTGGCTTAAAATAGGAATCTTCTCTTTATTCTAAGGTTATTTATAACATCAAAGAATATCTTTCTTTAATCAGAAATATACAGGTGATTTAAATGATTAGCTTTTTAAATTGCATTAGGCATAACTTCATTCTTCCTATCCGTAAACAAACAAGAACCGTAAGTCCAATGATGCGTCCACCATTCATGGTAGTAGTAGCAGGAAGAGGAAGATAGTTCACCCTAAGTTCTGGACCAAGTTTCATATCAATCTAACAGCTGGGAAAATTGATATTTAGCATTACTAGTTGTGGTAGTAGCAGGAGGAGGATGATTCACCTGAAGGTCTGGACCAAATTTCATATCAATCCAACAGGATATGACTGAGAAAATTGATATTTAACATATAAGGGCCCAACCGAAAAGTGTCTTATAGAGATGAGTTGGATGCATCTAATAAATATCTAGTTTTTTTGTTTTTTTTGTGTCAAGCAGTTTACGTTTATTTGTATACTAGCATAGTACCCGTAAAAAAAATGACGGGATTATTTACACGTATCTGTGCACTCTGCCTTGGATAAGAGAGTAGCTATCTAGCCTTTGGGCTGGGATGCTAGTTCTAGTATCTGTTCCTCTATTGTGTTCTCATGTCAGTAATAGATAGCAGAATTTACGGACAGAAAAGAAAAAGTCGCACTGTTCATTATAGATTTTTCTCCCCATCATAAGTTTCCTCCTTGTCGACATTAACTTACCAAAATAAGATTAACTTGAAACTATTAGTACACAGTATCTATTTACTTTAGTTACTTAAGAAAAAAGTTGTTTAAAAAATAAAGGCTAGGGTCTTAATTTACACAACAACTTTATGTAAAAAAACAAACAAAATGTACTGTATTTTCTATAGTTTTGAGAAGGGTCATTAATATTCAAATGGTTCTTCGGATGATTGAACTCCTTGTTATTTTTTTACGTCATCCCTTGTAAATGTGGTATTGTCTATACCGGAGAAACAGGCCTCCCCCTCAAGGTCAGACTTAATGAACACAAGAAGGCCATAATCAGGGGCGAGATAGATAAATCTGCTATGGCTGACCACATCTGGAGAGAGAACGGCGAGCATCTTCCTCTCTGGGAGGAAGTCCAGATTATTGACAGAGAACGATGTTGGAAGCAGAGAAAAATCAAAAAGGCAGCTCACATCAAAATGTCGACTAAATGCATTAGCCAGACAAGTGCGGATTTCAACCCGATGAGGCTTCCACTTCTCAACAAACCTAAACCCGACAAGACAAAGATACAGAAACACCTAGGCCATGTGCTATAAGGATTACCCCCTTTAAACATAACTTCTGTTTAACCCATCACACTCGGATTTTACACCTGAAGAAGACGAAAGAATGGATCAGCCGAAACGTTGTGTTTACAACACAAATAACAAGGAGTTCAATCGTCCGAAGAACCATTTGAAAATGTACTGTTTTTTGTGGCATATAAGACACACTGTAAATTTGATGTGAAATTTGAAAGAAAAAGCCAATTGATGACAAAGTTCTCGAGCCTGCCTCGGACCCCACTGGGGGAGATTTGTAGATCCCAAAGTGTATTTGCATTCTTTCCACTTGCTTATCAATACTCCATTTGGAACCCCACTTAATATAAACTGTCTAATTACTACCCAGTGGCTGACTGACCAACGATATAAATCCTACTAATTGCATGTTAATAACATAATGAGATCATCAAGTGGACGATCTCATCATGTGATTTACAAGCAATTTGTTTTCAGATCTGAAAATTTACTAATCGCCCATGTTTAAAAACGACCACACTTAAATTTCCATAGACCAGACCAACTTTTCAGACCCATGGGTGGCCTACATCATCATCAACATCATCATCAGCCATTCCAGTTCTACTGTGGACAAAGGCCTTTCCTAACTCTTCCATGTTGATTATACGGTCATGTTGGTTTTGGGGAAGGTAGTGGTTGATTGAGCTCACCTATTGCCACTATTTTCTAGTGAGCTGTTTTTTTTAATTCAGAGTTGTCCTTCTCCTAGACTGGTTGCCTTCCCAAGGCTAGAGAACACAGTCTGCCCTGCTATTTTATCTATAACTGGAGAGAGAAGAGATGGATTCATGCCTTTCCCAAGGGCATTAGTGAATGCAAACAACCCCGGATAGAGTTTGAAGTTGGATTGCCGATTCCATTGTCCACAATGTTAACCATTAGGCTGCTCCCACTTTTGCCTGCATATTCTACTAATATTCAGGATTCTGTTGCCCATATTTTGAATTTTGAGAATGGAATATAATACTTATGTACTTTTAAATAGTTAATTACTTATCTTGGCCTTAAATAGCATTTCTTTTTTTTTTTTTTTCAAATTTTAATTCCTAACTTTTACTTTGATGTCAAATACTGACCCCTGGCATTGGTGGGAAATGCACAACTCTCTCGGCCACAAGGTAGGCTCCACAAAATCCAAGTAATGACCAAATGCAAAATTTCCAGCAAATTTGTTTCTTTTCTTTCTCTTCAATGATCTCAAAGACTAAATATTCATTCAATTTTAACTTGAGGTTTCCTTCATTTTTGCCTTGTAAATCAAGTGTCACTGATTCTAGCCTGACTCTGAGTTCGGGACATTTTGTTTGAAGTGCCACTTTTATCTTATCCAATCACGCCTATGTAGATAAGTTAACTGGGTTTTGAGGTTTCTTGGAGTCAGTGGCTCCGAGAAGGTGAGATTAGGGTTAGAGTCGTAAGGAATGGTGGGGATGGAGGCAAGATAAGGAAAGCAACTTCCCTTCCACACTTGGAAGAGCAGATGTCAACCATGGTATGCGTGCTGGACAACATGTACGCACACATGATGAATACATGGGTGTGTGCGTAGGGTGAACAGAGGAAATGATGTAGGTCTTCTTGTAAGGAGTTTGATTCTCTAATTCAGAGCTTTTCAAACTTTTTGCATTGGCGACACACTTTTTAAAACTAAAATCTTTGGCGACACACTTTTTAAAACTAAAATATTTTGCGACACACTTTTTAAAAATAAAATCTTTTGCGACACATTTTAAAAATAAAATTTTTTTGTGACTCATTTTAAAAATATTTTTGCGATACATTACTTAAGTTTTGTTAGCCAAACCAAATATATAATGTCATTCCAGCAGTTCAACTGACTCAGGCTAAGTATCTTTTGAAAGATATACAAAATTATACTTAATTTTGCGACACACCTAAAGATTATCAGCGACATAATAAAGTGTTGCAACACATAGTTTGGAAAGCTTTCCTCTAACTAACCATGTTAGTTTATTCCTATTGTGTTGCTGTGTGTGTGAGTGCATTAAGAGAGGTGTGTTTGTGTAATAGATGTGGACACAGAGTTCGAACGCCCACACTGATTTTCCAGCCTACCACCGATAGGTCGGATTTCAGTCGATAACCTGTTTCTGACTTTTGAATACCTGTTGTCTGTTTCCGGTTCTGGACACCTTGCAGTTTTGGGGGTTTTCGTCGATATCCTGTTTATAACTTTCAACACCTGTAGGGGTCAAATCTGTGACTTCCACCCATGGCAACCTAAATATCCAACAATATGCCTCTGTGTATGTGTCTACCAAGAGAGAGAGATAGGTTTGAACTCGGTTTGCGGATTGCATTTTCCGTGCTGCTAACAGTTTGGCCACCCTCACCTCTGCTTATATAATTGTAAGTCATTGAGCCAACTCCGCAATCTTTCATCTAATATGACTTGTTTACAAAAAACAGATTTTGTAATAAAGATAACTGAAACAAGCCTACAATTGTGGGGAAGGCCACACTTACAGACCAACCCCCTTGCAGGTTTTTATAAAGATGTTTAGAGCATAGACACAGATCTAATGTCGAGATTTAATAACACTTACTGTTATAACCTACCTAGCTACCGTAATAATGGCCTATGGGCCAGTGTATAATATTACAAGTCTCAATGCCTGGGATTCTATTTCTAATACGGGATGGCTGACAGACCACAAGTTTGATTGACCATAGAAGATACCTAATACAGAGGAAGTCATTTATTAAAATCATGGATAATGTTACCAAATAGTTATTGTTATCAAAATCAGTCAGTCCCAAACACTTTATTTAAAATGAATTGAAAATTATTAAAAATTATCCGCTTACTATGTAAAGTTGTTTATAACAATGAATTTATAACAATGAATATGAATCATTCTAATTTTTATACTTTTTGCTTAATTTTATCAGCTGGTTATTGTTATCTGAAAGACCCAGTCCCAAAGTGATCACAATAAGCAGCTTCCTGTGTTGTTACAATATGCAAACTGAGAGGCTAATTTTGAAATTAACCTCAAGTTGTAACTCCTGTTCTGGTTTATTTGTTCTAGAGCTTGTCGTGGTTAGGTAGTCTTTGTTTTGGTTAACCACATCTGGTTGTTCATCTTCAAAATCAATATTGGTGTAGTCATTGAGAGATAGTGTTTGGAACATTCCGTGCTACACTGTCTCTACAACTCTTTCTTTTGGTAAAATCATTTCTCTTCATATACAGGGGAGAGAAAATAAGAGAACTATATAAAGTTTTCTTACCATAATATATATAAATTTAAAAAGTCCCTGGCCAGAAACAAATGGTATAACCTCTTCAACTCTGAAGATGTTTTTGTTTTATCAGGATTGTAAAAATAACTGTAGCCATTCTTTCCTTTTCTTTCCCAATCAGCTTTTATGGTTATCGGTGCTATAAAGGGATTTCCTTCCATTTGATATTGACCAAATCTGCAGTGTAATAGGATATGAAATCAGATCTGACTGACATTAATTATATTAGCAAGGATTAATATAAATAATTATAGATTATTTTATTGTGAAGTCATATGTTAAATATACAAACACTTTATTGCTGGTATTGGCAAAGCAGTTTCTTTAATGAAGATCACCAGGATTGAATAAGACTGAATTATAAAAGTAACAATATGGAGACTCAATTATTTTAGAAATTATCGCTGACAACTTGTGTTTGTCCATCTGTCTGTTTTCCACACAATATCTCCGAAAGTTCTGAATATATTTCAATGAAATTCTTTGGGAGAAATGGGCCATGGGCTACGAATGAATTGATTACATTTTGGCACTGATCAAGAAATTTGTTTTCTATTGAGAGATAGTTTTATTATTCTGCAGGAAAGGAGGTTAAAAAAACTAACAGTTAATAAAAAAGCTAGATTTAAATTTTAAGGGAAGTAACTCAATATTTTATACATTTCTCTCCCTTGTCTTTATTAATTTGTTTACTGTTCATTCAGTTTTTAGTTAGTGTAAGGCATTGGCAGAAGTCTGCACCCACTGAATGCTTTCTAGTTAATTTGTGTTTGTAAGGACTTTCTGCTTTATCAAATTGATTCATGAGACTTACTGAAGTCAAAGGTTTTGCATAACTCCAAAATTAAACCCAAGCTCTGTTTTGTGTTTGGCTTCTATATGTGTGCCTTTCGCGGTCCCAACTTCTCAGCATATGTTTTACTCTTGTCAATATTTCTGTTTGTTTATAGAAATATGCTAACCTTTCTTGATCTCATGTCAGCCATTACATTTACACTTCTTGAAACAAGTCAGTCCTTTTTCCCATGAATAACTTCTGACTTGTTGGTCTTTATTTTAGTGCTGTGCACGCTGTTTGACTGAATTCCCACGCACTTCATTCGGGTCTAATTCTAAACATGTTCATGAAGCTCGTTTCAGTACAGTAAATATGACATACAGCAATACCTTGATTAGTGCAGGTTTTGATGTAGTAAGGTTATGGTATTGCTGAACAAATTAATGTAACTAAATATAAGCTGAAAGAAAAGAAACACATTAAATTATAATTGGACCTTGAACAGTGTGGTTTTGATTAGTGCAGGATTTGATGTAGTAAGGTTAAGGTATTGCTGAACAAATTAAGAAATCAAGAAAAAAAAACAAATTAAATTATAATAGAAGCTTAAACAGTGTGGTTTTGAACAGTACGGAAAGTTTGGGAATGAATCCACCACACTATTCAAGGTATACTTGTACTTTACAAGTACAGCATTTATTAAGCTTGGCTTAGTATGGCACAAGGCCAAATAAGAGGAAATTGGAGGTAGGAATATTGTTATGCCAATCTTCCACATGGAAAGAGTCTGCCTACCTAGAAAATCAGCATTTGGGTCTTCACTTTCACCTGGGCCTGAATACTGACTACTGGCTTTAATGAAAAATAACTAAGCTGGCTACACTTTCTAATCAAAAAAATAGTGACTTGGTTTTATACCAAACCTGTCTTCCTTATGAGTGGGAGTGTAGGTATTACTTACCATACCATACCATAGCTACCTGGTAACCCAGTGCAGGATCATTGGGGCATTACTGGTGGGTGGTCAACGGAGCCCATCCCTCTTCAGGCTAGTTTAGAATCAGAGTTGTCTGTCTCCTAGACTGGTTACCAACCATTGCTAGAGAGTCCAGTCTGTCCTACTATTTACCCATAGCTGGGGGGAGAAGAGATGGATTCGTGCCTTTTCCAAGGGCATCAGTGTGAAGTGACTACAAACTGTATCAGCCAGAGTTTGAACTCTGCCTACTGATTCCGTTCTCCATGCCGTTAACCATTGAGCCACTCTGCACCTATTGTGGAGCAATGAGACCTCAAGACCAGAAGCTCTTGTGTCCTTGCAATAGTTGCAAGGACTAAGAGGCATTTTTGAGCTGTTCCTGCCCCACACATTCGTGTTTGATATCCCTACATTAAACCGACCTTGTTTCACATCCCATTCTCGCAAGGGTTCGGGTAAATAGGAACATTTTATTGATGATATCTTTTAGTGAAACCATGTCTGACATAAGGCTCGGTAAATGATGCACCTACTATGGATCAAACTTCCTGTTAATTGCTTTCAAAACCAAAATGCTAATCACAGTAAGTAATTAATTACCTGCACGGTCTATGTATCAACTCTAAAGGAATGTCAGATCACCCAGACTGCAGTCGTAGCTTCTATCACTGAGTCATGTCCCTAATTGCCAATTTTCAATGAATTAACACCGAATTAGTCCCTAAAGAGAATCACTGAGCCAAACAAGATATTTTCTCTCTAAATTCCAAAGCCAAATGCCGGCTGTTAGCCAGCGTTCTCACTTGCCGTTCAATGACTTATTCCCAATAGAAACCAAATTCAATTTCCCAATTAAACTGAGCATGTTTTTGACTATTTTAATGTCTTTTTGGCCACTTTTGATGTTTTGGCCATTTTTAGCTTTTTTTTTTTTTTTTTTTTAATACAAATACAAAATTGGGGAACTCGGAAAACTTCCAAATCCTATAAAAACGGTAGGGAAATCAAATTCCTGGGTAACAGCCTGAAATGATAATCAATATTCCTCGAAAAGCTGCCGATTTTCTCTCCTGCTACGCCAATTGCAAAGACCGTTGGGGAATTCTTAATTTAAGTTCACATTAAAACCCCAGTACAAATTGTACGTCTCTAATCCGGCACTCTGCGATCCAGCAACTCCCATGGTCTAGCACGTTTTGATCTGCCAGCAATAGTTTGTGAATCTGTCACTAGAGTTGTTCAATTAAGTTTCAAACCTCAGTTTAAATCGACACATTAAATCAAATGACTAAAAGCCCAACCACAGCTTGAAACGGAATTAAAGGACTCTAAATTCGACAACTTTCAATGTTTTATTTTAGAGTATAATTAAACATGTATTTATAGATTTCTTCTTTTTTTTTTTTTTCTTTCTGAATCGTATACATTATTTTTAATACATTCAATTGAAAAGAAAATGCAAATAATTTTCATTCATTATAATACTAGCATACTATCTGTAAAAAATGACACGATTATATATGTAGGGATCAGCACTTCTGGCTAAGATCAGAGTATCTCTGCACTCAAAGCATTGCAACCTGGCCGTCTACCTGCAATCCAAGTGTAGTATCTGAGCACTCTAGCGGTAGTTACGGACAGAGAAATGAAGTTTAACAAACGGAAAAGGTCACACTGTTCATTATGTGGATAGATAATTTACATTATATAAATTATATAAAAAATATATGGCTCTATTTTACAAACTATTAGCAAATTTTCTGTGGTCCAACAATCACTAGATCCTAACGTTGCTGGCTTAGAGAGGTACGACTGCACTACATATAATGACATGAAATGCCCCAAATAGTAAAATACTAATAAAATTAATGCTTATCAGTAGCCCAGAACAGACATCGTTCTTCAGGTGTGCATTGTATGATACAATGCACACCTGAAGAATGATGACATTGTTAAGCAATTATATAAATTTGTTTACTTAAGTATTTTAGAATTGCTTTTATAATTTTCTACGTTCAACTTGTTTTTATTGGGCCAAGTGCCACTTTGGTTTCTTTGTTATTCATTTTGCTTAGGGAAAATTAGTTGAACATCGACTAAAGTTTATCTGATATGTGGATTGGATAAGTAACTAAATTGACTATAAATAACAAATTGATAAATGGTGCAATGCTTAGTAAGCTTGTTTTGGTGACCAATTTGCTAGTTCCATGAGTTCAATCCTAATGGGAGCCCCACTATTTTGACCTTGTGTCAGACTCAGCTATACTTGGTAAATAAACATAAACTCTTTAATTTTCCCCTCAATTTCTCCCAATTCTACCTGATATTCCACCTTTAAGTGTCTAACTGAACACTGCTGAGAACCCCTAATCTACACCTATTTTAGTAAGTATATTTTTCATGCCTA
Organism: Architeuthis dux; assembly: GCA_006491835.1. Classification (NCBI taxonomy): domain Eukaryota; kingdom Metazoa; phylum Mollusca; class Cephalopoda; order Oegopsida; family Architeuthidae; genus Architeuthis; species Architeuthis dux. The sequence goes on from VCCN01003247.1 coordinate 1,121,670, forward strand.
CACAATCTATTAATATTTGCTACTTCTGCCCAAAACTAACAAATATATTCCCTTCAAAATCTCACCTACTTTCTTTTTTCTGTATTTGTATAACCGTTTTTACTTGTAAGGTCAATGGTAGTTATTAGTAGAATAACTAACGGTTTGAATTTCAAAGGCCATAAGTAAAAAATACTGCTCTTTTTTTCCACAAATAGTTATAGATAGGGTTGTTAACAACTACGCAGACATTTCCCCACCTGGTTGCAGATTCAAGAACCCACAGGGGGCTGACAAAATAAGAACCCCTTCTAAACCCTATATCAAAAGGGACCATTTCTACACTCAAACTCCAATCTAAATTAAAGGTTCTTATCTTTGGAACTCCTCACGTCAAGGGTCGCTGAATTATCTTTGCCCCCATAACACTATTATCTTTAATACCATTTCTAAATGTATCCTTTAGTAAATGCAAAGCTTTATTTGCTTTTTATGATAATTTTCCTGTTTGAATGGGGTTCCTCGACGCTTGGGTTCTTTACAGATCAGTTGGCGTGACTCATCTGATGGTATAACTCGTTTGAAATCTGCCATGTTTAGCTCGGGTGTTAAGTCAACAGCTCTCTATCTAGGACACCATTATGCCTGCTCCCTCCATCTGTTACTGGTTGGTTCAAATTACGGCAAACTAATTATGACTTATTGAACCAACATCCCCCACTTTCTATGTCAACTCTTCCCTTCAGAAAACTCAAAATATTATGACTCTTCAGGATTTCTCTGGCGGTCCTCAGAATTTTAATTTCTGTTTGCAGTTTTACATCTGAACTGACTTATATATTATATATGATAGTTATACATCATTAGTTCATAGATTTTATCAGCGTCAGTCTGACCACTGAGGTTTGCTTTGATTTTAAAATTATAATTTTTCTTTGTGTGTCTGGTAAAAGTCCAAACTTTTAGTTGTAATAGATTCATGGATGTGGAGGTCAGAGTGGCGTAACTGTTACTTCCCCCGGAAAATAGAATTGGAGAGCCGAGTTCAAATTCCGGCCGAGGCTGTTTGCATTCACTGCACACTAATGCCCTTGGGAAAGGCAGGAATCCACCCCCCTCCTCCCCATCTATGGGTAAAATAACAGGGAAGACTGAGCGTTGGTTGGCAACTAGTCCAGGAGAAGGACAACTCTAAATTCTATGGGTAAAATAACAGGGAAGACTGAACGTTGGTTGGCAACTAGTCTAGGAGAAGGACAACTCTAAATTCTATGGGTAAAATAACAGGGAAGACTGAGCGTTGGTTGGCAACTAGTCATTTTGGGCTAAAACATTTTGGCCATTTTCTGGCTATTTTTGAGCATTTTTAGCGTCCTTTTGGTGGTTTTTGGCAATTAAAAATAATTTAGCACTTTTTGGCAGTCAAACTAGCGCAAGAATATTTTTTGAGTTGGCAACACTGAGTGAGACCTCTCCTAAATGATTTTGTGGTAATAAATCTCAACAAACCAGCAACAGAGCTAGAATAGTGCACCTCTTGACCACCCCTGGGTTGCTTTAACACGGAGCCATACCAGTAAATGTTCAAAACACTTCTACTGAATGCTAATTAAATCATTCATTATAACTCGACTGAGCAAAAATAGGAAAAGCTCTTTTTTTTTTTCTGCTTTGAAATCTTCTCTATTTCCACATGAGTTTGTGTAAATAGATTTCTTCAGCATAGAGCCTTTAACTGTTTAGCCATTAGCCTGCTGCCCTAGCCACTGAGCTAAACAATAATTTGATTGTAATGGCTTCACTAGAACACATTTATAAGTTGTCCCACTGCAAAGTCAGTCATTTCTCTCTTGTAAGAAAGACACAAAACAACATGTAATAAGACTCTTCTATTTTAACTGAGGACTTCTACAGCTTACAGTTGGTAAGGGTATACACTTTGTAATTGTTAATGTAAACAATAAAATTAGTACATGATTGTAGACTAAAAATAACGTTTTCTTTTTTAACGGTATGTCCTCCACGCAGGAAGCACACACTGTTTTGTTTTTGCATGAATGACTAGCAATGTCTGGAAAGAGGTTTTATTATTATAACTAGTCTGTGACCCGTCGCTTCTCTGACAGTTATTATAAGTGTACAGCAACAGGCTCAGCTGATGGCTGCTACTGATACTATTAGTGTGACAAGGAAGAAAAGATAATTCAATAAGAGGGTGGGAATGGAGAGGGGTGAAGATAAAGTTAGGTAGTTTAATAAGAGGAGAGAGGGAGAGAAACAAAAAAGGTAGTTTACTGAGTGGATAGGAAAATCCTTGTTTGTATAACAAATGAAGATTGGAAGGGATAAGGTAGAGAATGAGAAGATACAGGAAAAGGGTGACAGAAAATTAGAGGCATGAGATAATGGATGATCTTAGTTGTCAACACCCGTGGAATTTCCCACGGGTCCAACTAGTTTACATTAAAATCAGTTTTTGCTGACAATATTGTGTTAGAACAAAACTCCTCTTTAAAAAAATAATCTATGTGACCCATATGACTATTGATGCACCTAAAACTTTATTCCTACTGTTTTGTAGCAAATTTTTTATTTTTTATTCTGGGTTTATTTAAAAGGGCAAGAACCTCATCCTAGTCCCCCCCCCACACCCCCACACAACCATCTTGATAAAATGCTCACATAAACTGTTTACTGAAGAGTCCAAATGAGTTAAATGGCTTTCAAATCCAATGCCAATTTCTCTCACTAATTGTTCAGAATTAAATATGTTCCCATGTCACGTTTTTTTTATCTTAGCTTGTATAAACTAACATGTTAAAGTGAAGTCTCCTTTCAGGCTCATTTATTGAACAGCTCATAAGCCTTTTATAAGTTTTTCCTAGCTGATACCCGAGTGCACATATGCAAAAATTCATAACCCTTCAGTGACCAAATTGTGTTCTCTATTAACTCATATTGTAGTTCTCCACCAGTTCTCTTAATTCCACCATTATGAAATGTCTTTGTCCTACAAAGGTTGCATAATTTTTTACATACATTCGCAAATTGTTTCATTAGCAAACTTACTGCAACAGTAGTTATTGCATAGAACAATATAAGAAGTGAAACAATTGTTTTTAATATCTTAATTTCTATGTCCAAATTAATTAATGTTCTCCGTTTCTCCTGCTAAAGTTATGATCCTTCCTCTTTTAAATTAATTTGCAGACAACAGGCACAACTAAGATTATTGATGTTAAATATTTGGC
>VCCN01003247.1:1174792-1189736 GCA_006491835.1 Architeuthis dux
ATTCACATTTACAATTTAGACCGCTTGTTTAGCAGTCATTCACACTGGCGCCAAATATAGGTTCTCAATTAATAAATGTCTTTATAATTATCATATGTGGATATATAAAATTATATTATGTATTCTAATTTTTTTTAAATATGCATTTAATGTATCTGAATATCAGATATACTTTTAATGCCCCCACCCATTTTTATTTGCTTATTTTTTTTTATCTTTCTTTTTTTTTACTTGTATTTTCTCTTTTGTTTATTCTAAATAATAAAATATTAAATGTCTTTCTTGGCAAAAAGTAACAAAATTTCAAACTTGGCCAACCCTGAATGATTAGAATGTAAAGAACGGAATTTATGAGTTTTAAAACCTTTTTTTTTTGTTTTCTCCAAACTTCCCCCAACCAATCTCTCGGCTGAGCCATTGCAAGTGTTTTCCCCTCCCCAATGTCATTAAGGTCCTAAGTAACCGAATCCCGACTTATTCACTTCAATGAGAGAGGATTTTGTTTCTGTTAGAAATATCATTTGTCTCCTCGTATAACATTCAATCTATCACTTGCAATTAATCTGAACTGCAGATCTGAACACTTAAAACTGGTTTAATAGATTTCTTTGTTTTATTTGTCCTGTATTTTTTATTTGTCTCTTTTCAATCTGAATTCTTTGGTTGATGACGACACTGACACAAATTGAGAATTAGATCATGCTAAAAAAGTCTTTGTGTGTGTTTGTTTGTTTGACACCTACAAAATAGAGTATGAAAATAGAATTATTTCTCAACAACTTGAACTTTTCAATGATTGAAAAAACATTGAAGAATGAGTTTTATGTTTCCCTTTTAACTTTCCTTCTAACTCAATGCAAGACAGAAATCAAAAGCACCCAATAAAAGGACACACGTTATGCGCTACAATGCTGGGTCCTTCACTGCATATACACATCTCTATGTGCCAAGGATCCCATTTAGCTGGTGGATGAAGAGTGGGAGAGAGATAAGGGTGCCGAGAGACTGTTCCCAACAGGGGAACCGGTCATGCCTTCCCAGCCCTAGGCACTCTGCCTCCCCGGCTGTCTGGGTCTATGTCCTCTCTTGTGTCCTGAGTTTTCTGTCTCTCTTGCTTCCTCTTTGGCTCTGAACTTTATGGAGTTTTGAACGCCCACGCTGGTGTTGTTTCCGGTTTCCACATCCTGTTTTGGGACACCTACGCATATGCTAAGGTGACCGGGTCACTTCCATTTCCACATAGGTGCTTGGCCCCGAAATAACCTTTTTGTGGTAGTATATCATAACATTGGGAAAGAGAGTGGAGTGGTTTCCCAATGGCTTCTCCACGGTTTTGAATTCAGAGTTGTCCTTCTTCTAGACCGGTTGCCTCCTATGGCTAGAGAGCCCAGTCTCCCCTACTATTTTACCCATAGCTGGGGGGAGAAATAGATTTATGCTTTTCCCAAGGGAATTAGTGCCAACTGTCTCTGCCGGAATTTTAACTTGGCTCGCTGATTCCATTCTCAGTGCCGTTAACCGTTCAACCACTCTGCACCTCCATATCATACTTCAGAGTTTCTGAAAATGTCTTTGAGCTGCACAGTGATGTTTCTCGACACCTGGTTCTGTTTGTCTTTTACCTACGTTGACACATTATTATTATTATTATTATTATTATTATTTTGATTTCCAATAAAATCTCTGTTTGTTGAGAAGACCAGAGACGGGGACAATTGTCCCAGCTGTTCAGTTCTTTTTAAATTCCATTCGCCGCAATAAATCGATTCTGTTGCCAAAGGAAATAAACAAATCTGAAAATTAGCCGACCCTACATCTTGAAAGATTCACATCTGTTGCCAGGTTTTATTTACTCAACTACTTATTAGCCATGAAGAAATTCACGTATATATTTGAATATCTGAGATGAGTTTCTTTTTAGAAAAGGAACTATATGAATGGCTGGGCTTCACGATCGAAGATTTATAAAATGGCGGCTGTAATGCATTTGGTAAAAATATCTACCTGAGTTTCTGTGGAATTCGAGCAGTTTCTTCACATTAACAAAACTATGGAGAGAGGATGTTCAATCGATAAAGCTTAGGGGCAAGGATCTTCAAGTAATCCAACTTGTATTAGTACGATACATAGGAAGATTTAAAAGTGTGGGAGGGGGTGCCTACTTGCCTTGAAAATCAGCATTAAAAATCCTGGCTTTTACCTGGGCTTGAACATCAACCACTGGCACCAGTAGGAAATATGCAACTATCTCAGCCACAAGGCAAGGCAGTTCTATAGAACTTTAATATATTTCTTATAGACAAAACTGATCGTCACACATTTAATATTAAACTCAACAACTCCTGACCTTTAGTCTGATGGTCTAACCACTGAGCTAGCAGCTCTTAGAAACTGAACATTTTTTACTGTTTTCCACATAGACATATTACTTCTGCACATTTCTGGATCAATAATGTTTAAACCTTTCCAGACTAACTAGTCAGATCTGTTTACAACTGAATCTAGCATGACGGTCTGTGCTTCAAAATTATCAATATGATCGAATTTCAGAAGAAAGAAATGCCTCTACCATATAGCCTGAACATAATCCTACCAGAATATATATGGTATAGAGGGGTTAACTTGTGTAGATAGCTCACAAATTGAATTTAAATTTGAGGTACCTGAAAACGGGTAAAATTTAGAAATAAAGGGTTATGGTAGCCATGTCACAAAAGTATTTAATGGGATCCAAGGGACATAATACTCGTCCTATTTTTAGAATAAGAAACTGTTGCCTTTCTAATTTCAGTTATATGCAGTAATAGTTAACCATAAATCCTCATTCGTCACTAACAAAGTGCCGACTGCTGCTATGGGTAATAAAGGTCTTTTCCAATATTTTCCCAACACTGATTAAAACAGTTAATCGCTAACACATAAATGTTACCCGTATCAGGTAACATTCAGGTGCATCTGATTGTACTCTAAAGACTAAACAAGTTTTGTTCATTATTCAGTACTAGTTAATACATCTGAAAAAATTCATTGATATACTTAAATTTCTATGAAATGATTTTTTTTTTTTTTTAGAAAAGAAACTATATATGTGCACACACACACGCATATATATGGCCATAATGCATTTGGTAAAAATATCTACCCATGTTTCTGTGGCTGTTTCTTTACATTCTCTTACTTTATTTTAAAACTTAATAGTTCACTACTTCAAAGCTGTTAATAGTGTAAATACATGTTTTAAGTCTTCTGAATTTCATCTGAGGTTTTACTAAAAAAGTGACTGGACTCGTTCAAGTGGAAGAGTCCATTCTTTCAACAAAATTGTTACCTTTAAGTGGAAGAGTCTATTGTTGTGGACAGAGAAACGGAAAAAATCACACTGTTCGTTTAATAGATAGATAACTTTGGGCGCTTATAAAATCATGCAAAAGATTAAAAAAACAAAAATTGCAAAAGGTTTTTTTTTTTTAGTAAGCAATTTGTTCACGCCTAGAAACTTTTTTTTCTTATTCCTCCTGGAGGACACTTTTAAGATCGCCTGTGTATTTCACTAAATCTTAAGAAATTTAAAAGTCAAATCAAGGGGAGTAACTTCCGATTAAAATTACTCCCTTTGCACTTTTTGGTAATTCTTTTTTATTCTTATTTAATTTAATTCACAAAAGAGTTCCATTTTTTTTAAAATTCTATTCATTGAAGAGTTCCGCAATGGTTTCAAGTGTTCTATGAACCTGAGAGTTAAAGCCAACATTCTGTTCTGTTTTCAGCTCTTGGTGTGGTCATGCTGTATGTCGATGGTATGAATGGAGTAATCCGGCATAATTCAACCATCCACTGGTTGTATTCACTACTGTCGTCAAAAGTAAGTACAATCTCTTCATTTTGTGTATTGGCACTCTTGGCAAACTTTTTTTCCATTTGAGATCAGGATCTAAGCAATAGAATGTATTCTATTCAAAGAATCTTTTAACAGTGTTTGTTGACTTTTGTAGGTAATAAAAGAAAACAAATATAAAGAATACAATGACGAGAAATTGTAATTTTACACAGTAGAATCAATAGCTTCAAGTGAGGTGAATTCTGGGTAATAAAACCTTTGACTAAGCCAAATCTACTAAAAAGTATCCGTCTCTTAAGAGACAACTCCCAATGGAGTATGGAGCCCGGTGACAAAGACCCGGTTTCTGTTGTATGCGTCAGCTTAGTGATCCTTGCAAATCTCAAGTCTGGTCGAGACCAGCACTTTATTCTTATATATATATTATTTTATAACCACCAACGGGATACCTCCACCCAAATCACACAGCTTAGAGTGTACTCAATTAGCTGCTGTGTGCACAGGGAGATTTGTCCTAATCAAGAGTTTTCCACACTCTTCGCTCGTACCTGGAATTGAACTCGGGACCTTCTGCGTGTGAGGCAGACATGCTGACCATTACACTATCGGAGCGGACAAATCTGCTAAGAGGCCATATTCATTGAATAACTGACTGTTAAAAATGAACTCACAATGAATGACTTGCAAGGTTATTTCCCATCAAAATACCAGTCACCGCACTCTCCCAGAAGCAGTTAAATGTGCAACATTTCTCCGCATTCTCTGAAATACACTTGCAGTTTTGCAGGTTGCTATTGGAAAGTAGAGCATTCTTATAAAAATCCTTTTTGTAAGCCAATTGATTTACATGGGAAAAATCTTTGAGCATTCCCAGGCCCCAAAAATGGTGATGGTGACTTGTTAAGCTGAGTCGTCGTTGGAGGTTTGGGTGGTGTGAGATACAGGAGAGTGGTATGTAGGAGAAAGAGTAAGGGGGTGCATGCATGTATGTATCGTGCATACAGGCCACACTAATTCAATTTACAATGTAAGTTTATGCTAAATTGGTTCCTTAGTTCGTGTCCGGCAGCGTTCACGCTTGTTTTTTGAAAACTTCAGAATATTTTAGTGATCATGCCTAACAAAAGGCATGAGAAGTGACTTATTCATTGATCACACCTTTTTCCAATTTTGTCTCTGCCCCTATAACGGATTACTGCAAAACAAACTCTGAACATTATTTGTGCTTTTTTTTTTATAAAAGCAAGTAAGTGGTGTAAAATGAACTTTTGAAAAGGCAGGGGATACCCGTATTCGCAATATGAAACTTAATTTTAATAAATAAATAGAAATATTTTGACAAAGAATCGTTTTCTATCCTTGAAAAAGGACTTTTCCTAATTTAAAAATCTGCACCATTTAATCTGAATATGAACTAAATTCAAACTTGGGTTTTAAAGCACGTACAGTAAATAACTTTTGAAGAACCCTTTGCAAATGTACTGTACTGTGTCTGCCCTAGAGTGTTCTCTTAGTATTCCGAGTAGTGTCCTACATCCTGCGATTCTGATTTTTAAACAATTGAAAATATGTGTAGGTAGGGGAGGAACTGAATGGGTTTCCGTTTTTTCATACTAGAAACCGTCTGCCAAAACTGTCAACATAAACATAGGTTTCTTCAGTTTTTTAGTTGGGTTGGCTGGCTATGTATGTATCGTGCATACAGGCCACACCAATTCAATTTATAATGTAAGTTTATGCTGAATTGGTTCCTTAGTTTGTGTCTGGCAGCGATCATGCTTGTTTTTTGAAAATTCGGAATATTTTAGTGACCATGCCCAACAAAAGGCACGAGAAGTGACTTATTCATTGATCACCCCTTTTTCCAATTTCTTTTTATTGATCACCCCCTGCTGCCAAAAGACGTTGGTCACATGACAGTTTCTATTGAGAGACTAACCAGACCTGTCATTTATAGTTGTTGTTATTGTGCACCACTTGTTAGTGTATCTGTGTGAAAGCTAGCCAAACTGGTTTCTTTGTGTAGAGACCCTGTTCTCCTTTTTCTTCAATCTCCTTTTTTCATTCTGTTTATCATTGCAATGAAAATCACCTGTGTTAATGTGTGTGTGTCGTTCAGTGGTGTAGCAAGAGAGGGAAGACAGGTGGGCAATCGCCCCTGGGCGTAAGTGTGAAGGGGCGCAATGTTTACAATATATTTAAAAAAGAATCAGTCACCGGAAGAAAAGTCACAATGTAGCATTATCCAGAGCTACCAAAAACGTAATAGGAAGAAATGTCACAACTTTGATTTTCTGGGTAGGAAAACAGTCATAGGAAATAAATTCAATAAAATAAGTAATATTCTAATTCAATTTATACTAATTAAATGTTATTGTGTGACTTTATGTTAGGCCTATGTAAGGTGGTATTTAATTCTTCATTTTATTCTCATTGAGTGGGTAATGATAAATAAATAATCAAAACATGCGGGGGGGGGGGGGTAAAATTATTTTTGAACCCGGGTGCTGAGAACCCTTGCTATGCCACTCGTGTCGTTCTCACATTATAAAAGAATTAGATGTTTCTTTTGTGTGTATGTGAGGGGTAAGGATAGTCCCTTAATTATTTAAATTTTTTCTTCATGAAAGCCCCCTATTCTTCAAAATGAATATAACTTAACATAAGGGGATTATCTTCTCTTATTATCTTTGTCACTTCAAGAACAGAAAGGCAAAAGCTTAGCTAATGCTGAAGGAAATTATATTGAAAACCTTTCTTCTGCATTAAAAGTCCTATATAATATATATAACAAAAATGGTCAGCGCTGACAACGTTCATTTCACTGCTTCACACAGCTTGTCAAGCCAGCAAATGGTAGATTTCTTTTTCACTTCTGACAGTGGGATCTCTCCCTTTTACATTTTGACCTGGTCATTCTTTTCCCAGAAGGATTTCCATCCTTCTTCCTCCTCTTTTTTGGCATTGATAAATTCCATTGTTTTGGTAAAAAGAAGATAGTGTTAATTATAAAATTAACTTTTTCATAAATATTTTCAACAACATATATTGGATTTCTTATATATGATTTGTATTTGTTATAATACTACTACGACATATATATGTGTTTATATTGCATGTTTGGTTAAATACGACGGACAAGAAAAACCGTTTCACCTTTTTGGTGAATTTTCCTTGTTTACGCACAAGAGAACGTATGTTCAGATGCAATGTGTATAAATATTGTCTGAACGATATATCAGATCGAGTGCTTTCAACTGTACATTCAGCCATTTTCGAGATCGTGAAAACTTTATTGTTTGCATGGTTTAAATAAGTGTCAAATTTAATTCCATTATGTGCCATTGGTTAGTTGGCGTGCAAGGCAAGTGATCGGCAAATGTATTATTTGTGAGAAGGGGTTTTCAGATGTTTAGTTGTTAAACACATTTAAAACTCCCTGGCCATGGCCAAAAGATATTTTGTTGCCTGGAGTTATCTTCCTTGCAAAATCAGATCATTAATATTGATTAATAGGGTGAGTGCGATGCAAAACCCACACTATTATCAATAAGTCGCAAATTGGACTAGAAATTGCTTTATTCTCAAGTTAGAGCATTTTAACAGTACGGGGCTAACAAAAATCTTCCTATGATGCACCGCATTTGCTGTGTTATGATAACAAACATACAAACAAAAAAACAAACATACAGAAACCGGATCGTTATAATATAGATAGTTATTCTAAGAATTTTGAATGTATTTCATGGTGGAGGTCGTTATGTGTCAGTGCCCTGTACAGTCAGATGACCCAACCGTGACTGTTTGTGGTTTGGTTTTCTGGTCCAGAAACCAACCTTGATATTTTTTTTTTTTTTCTTCTTCAAATGATAATTTCCCATATTGTAGATTTTCCTCTCGTTTTTCCCACCACATTTAAATTCCATCACTTGTTCTCCGGGTTCGAAGGAGGAGGTTCGGAGGTGTAGAATGAACGCTGTAGGATGTTCAGTTTGTCAAGTGTTTTCCTGGGTTAGATCCTCCCACTCAAAAGCTAGACATTCTTCCTTCAACCGCAGCCACTATATATATCACGGGCAGAGGTCAAGGGAAGGGTTTTCTTCGTTTTGTCAGCAGAGAGTGAACATTTGGAAATTACGTTAGATATGATATTGGTAGGATCCAGTATGGCTCTAATCATGTCGGTCTATATTGTACTTTTACAGCATCGGCTGGTTGTTAAGACGGCATTGAAGCTACTGTTGGTTTTTGTGGAGTACACAGAGTCTAATACCCAACTTCTGCTCAGGGCTATCAACAATGTTGACAGACGAAGAGGTAAGTGTCTCTCTTTCTGTGTTTGTATGTATATATAAATTAATAATAATGATTTACAATACTTCATCTAATAAAATGAATAAAAATAAAAAATAAAAATAAAATTAGATTACCTACACTGAACTACCAGTTAATAACAAACCTGGCACAGAAGAGATCGGGATATAGGGGATGAGTTTAAGGGTCTGATTGGGACTCTCATTTCCACTGAGTTCCAGTAGCTCAGTGGTAAGAGCTGTCATGCGTTAAGCGAGCCACCCTCCAGCAAAGATGGTTGTGAGTTCGATTCTCACCTGGAACGTATTCTTTGTTCCGATCCACGCTGTTAATTTATTTACTCACTGCAATAAAAAGCAACAACAATTAAGATGAAGGTAAATAGTAGCAAACAAAAAATTAATAATGATTTCCATACTTCATCTAATAAAATAAATAAGAATAAAAAAAAAAATAAGATTGGATGTATAAAATTGTTTATTGTTATTGTTAATAAATGATATCTTTGCTTCGCCACTCGAGAAATAAAGAGAATGTAATTATTTTAAAATTTTATACAGAAGTTTGTCATGATTAATTAAAGAATTTAGGGTTAGGGTTTGTTATTAATAATAAATGATATTTTTGCTTTGATTCTCATTGCTTTTTGTTGCTTCTTGTTGTTTCTCATATTTTACGATGACCAAAACAATTGTCTCCATAGATAAACAAAAACTTGCTCCCTTCTCATCTTCTCTTGCATTTTCGGCCTCATCAGTTGGGGCCTAGAATATGCCAACTACATCCCCTGCAGAGGGGTAAGACCCCCCCCCCACACACAAAAAAAACAGGGGCCACCTGTTTTTTTACCAAAGTCGCAAGACTCTATTTTTTAAAAAATAACTGTTCACCAAAGTCACAAGACTCTAATTAAAAAAAATAACCGTTCACCAAAGTCGCAAGATTCTATTTTGGAGAATTTTAAACTGATTTTGGCATTAAATGACCCATCAAGGGTTGATATGCCGCTAAACAAATCAATCAATCAATTCTCTTACATTTTATAAAAATAAATTTTACAAGAGAACAAGTACAGTGAAAAAAATATCTCTAATTGTTGTGTCTGCTTTCAGTTATCTTTTTGAATTATAAGTGATGAAATTTTAATTTCTGATATACTTTGGATTTTTTAAATTCAGGTTTTTTTATATATTAGCTTTGAATTTAAATTCATTTTGTATTTAAAAAACAAAAAAATTGATGAGCATAAGACTTTGAAAGGATCTTGCCAAAATCATTTTTCATATCAATCAGAACGTCCCAGTCCGTTTGTAATGAATTGAAAGACAATTTTGCATTGAAGTACTGATAATTTTACACTTCCTGATTACTTCTTCATTTGCAACTTACAAAGTGCAGCTTTTAAATAACAAGACTGGGCTCATGTAATGTTGAACATTAATGTTGCGTACATGCATGAACCACGTGGTATACATTAACCAATAGGCAAACACAAACAATCCCGGAAACTTTTGTTTGCGTCTTCGGTTTACACATTGCAACAAGTAGAAATGTTTTTCTAACGTGTCCCAAAAATGATCAGTTCAAAAATTGAGCCACACATCAATCTCTTGTGCCACTAGAACACGTGTATGCAACGTGCATTCTTCCCCATAAACTTCAGATAGCATATGAAAAGATTCAGTAGCTTAATTTCATCAAAAATTTCAAATTGATGTGTTGCTCAATTTTTTTTAACTGAACATTTTTAGGACACAAAACGAACAGAAGAGGCGTTGTTTTAGGAGTTGTTTGTGCTTGCTCATTGGTCAATGTATACCACATGGTTCGCGCATAAGATAATTATGAACAAAAGGCTGCTTAGGGAATTTTTGAAAATAGAGCTTCAAAATCTGTCAGAAATCAAAGTATTTTTCAAGTCATCCACAGACTCGGGATAGGTCTATTATACACCTATGAACTAGCAAAAAATAATTGATGGGGATAATTGGTTTATTCACTCTTTCTGTAATCTTAAAGCTAACTTTTTGTTAGATTATTTCTGAAGATATCAGATTTATGTTTATCAAATTGTAAAAGATAAATATTTCTCATTTATTTCTACTGTATTTCAGGAGCCAAACCCTGGACGAACATCATGAACATTCTTGATGAAAAGGGAGGATCAGATTCAGAGCTTTTGAATTATGCCATGACCTTGGTCAACAAAGTAAGTAATCATCTTGCCTGCAATTAAACTTATCTTCTCTATTTACTACACTAGTCCCTAAAACCATGGTTGCAACCCAAATGAGGGTCGCAAGGATGCTCTCCTGAGGGTTGCAGGATGGTTTGAAAAAGAATAATGATCAAAATAAGAAAATTAAACACATTTTTTTTACAAACTGATTTGTAATTATTTAAATTATTTTTTATTAAAAAATTATTTTCTTACAAACTTATTTATGAAATCAAATGATGGATAATTTTATATCTGACAGAATATGATAATTATAATGACATTTATTAGTTGAGAGCCTATATTTGCCTGACGCCGGTGTGAGTGACTACTAAACGAGCGTGAATAAATAAACGATCCCTGCAAGGAGTTCGTTTCTTTATTCACATTTACGATTTAGGCCGCTTGTTTAGCAGTCGCTCACACCAGCGCCAGGCAAATATAGGCTCTCAACTAATAAATGTCATTATAATTATCAAATTTGTTTATGCAATCTTTTCTTTTTTTTATTATAAAATTAATTAAAAACAGGAATATTTTCCCTTTTTTAAAGACAATTTCCTTAACCTATTTCTTCTATCTTCTACCTCCAGCTATATGCTTTTAGAGTTTTTTGTTTGTTTGCTCTTTGTCTAAATAGCTTTGTGTTTTGTCGTAACAGGTTCTGTATGCAATCCCAGATCAAGATACATTCTATGATGTCACAGATGTTCTGGAAGAGCTTGGTATGGAACGGATCACCAAGAAACACATGAGGAAGAAAGGAACGGATGTGGACCTCATGACACAGTTCCAGATCTATGATGTAAGAGGCCATCAGATAAGATTTGTTATAAATTTAAAGTGGGAAAGATAATTTATACCAACTTTCAGTGTTATATATTTTGTCTTGTTGAGGTGCGGGTGGCCCAACGGTTGACAGAACAGAGAATGGAATCAGTAGGCTGAGTTCAAATTCTGGCTGAGACAGTTTGCATTCACTTCACACTAATGCCCTTGGAAAAGGCATAAATCCAGCTCTTCTCCCCCTCAACTATGGGTAAAAAGCAGAGCCGACTGGGCTCTCTGTCCATGGTTGGCAACCAGTCTAGGAGACATACAACTGATTCCAAAACAGTCGATTGGGGCCCTCTTAAGACCAGCAACATGTTGTGGAGTGCAAAGAGCATGGTGTCACACGCAGAGCACCCCCATTCATCCACCCCATCCTGGTCTAACTCCAGACATTTTGACTATGTTTTGCCGCTGGACCCAAGCAAAAAGGGACGAGAGTGTAGCTGACAATGTATGCAACTCTCCCTCACTTTAATCCAAGTCAAGCGCAAGTCATGACCTCAGACCATGTGGTGCACCACAGCTGCTGCACCACTCGGAACTGAAGCCATTGTATTCTTCAACCACAAAGGATGAACATGATGATAATATTTAGTTTTTAAAAAAGTCAAAATGTATTCAAATTTGACTGAGATGGTTAGAATACCAAATAGAAAAGTACAAATTGTATTATTTATTGACCATGTACATCACTTCATGCAATGTTGTATGATATGAAAGTTTTTACCCAATGTGTAGATGCCAGCTCAAATCACTGTCCACCACTTAAAGAACGAATATCTTTATCGGCAGTGGTGATGTTCTCGATGATTGTACAAAGCACTTTTAGTCATTGTTATTTCATTATTATGCCTTACTTAGAAAAAGGCCACATACAGCTGTTGTTTAAATCATGTTTTTTTCTCCCCTGTTTATTATAGACCTCCTTGCGGCATGAAGATGGAAATGACGGACTTGAGATCAGTCAGATGGAGAATCTGAGGTGCGTTAACAAATACAATCTTTCAAAATGTTCAATTCTTTCTTTTATTTGAATTAATGTCCTTTCAGGTAAGTAAGGAAATAAGATCATATAAACCCGAAAGAAAATATTATCCTCGTTTAAAATTGATGTAAAATCCTTCAGTAAATCAGTTTTTGGACTGGACTGAGTTTACTCGAGTGTCATACAATTATTGTCTAGTCGGTCGTTTCAATTTTTATCGTCTTTTGTTCTCAAGATTCCTATCTTTATTTTATGATTGTTGTCTTTAAAAACCTTGCCAAAACTTTGGCTCTTTTCACTGCCTTCTTTTTTAGTGGAGTATCTGATCCTCAGTCTTTGTTCTCATCTTCGGGTGGGACACAGCATAAACGAGGCGAGCATAGTCCTGGGTATTACATCACCCAGGCAGCACCTCCCCATTGCACTATAAGAGGAGGACTGGGCAATTTTTCCTTGCTCACACATATACATGTGTGTGTGTCCCACAGTAAACCTGACCTTGTCTTATTTTCTCTCGTGAGGTGGTGAATAAATTTCCTTCTAAACTTTGATTGCTTCGTTATCTTTGTTATTTACTAGTTCAAACTCAAGTGATTTGTCTGCACCTCTTTTCAGATTGACCCCACGTGTACCATGTGAGGAAGAAAGGAAGAGTCGAAGATATTCTTCTTCACGGGGCATCAAGTTTGCTATGCCTGAATCTGCCTTGAATAAGATGAAGGGGGCGGAGGAATACAGACAGAAGAAGATGAAGGAAATGCAGTAAGTATTCCATGTTCTATTGTTTATTTTTGTGTAGAGCATAGGGCCACTTTGTCGTTTCAGAAGCAAGTAGGTTTTACGAGTTGCTAGCCCCATGCCCAAGGTTTTTTCTGTCAGAGTAACCCTTCTCTTAGACTGCATTACAGACCAAGGCCATTAATGCGAAGTGGACACAAGCAGCCATGGCTTGCACTTGAACTTGGTTCGCTGATTCCACTATCCATGCTGGTAACCTTTACTCCACTTTGCACCTCCATTCCACGTTCTACTTGATATTTATTACTGCTTCTTTTCAACAGCTAGCAAATTATTTTTCCATTGCTGCTGCTGATGATGTCTTCGTATTATCACGGAAAGTATTTCCACTAATAAATATAGGCATCTCTGATTTTTCATGAATAAAAGTTTTTCTCATATTAAAAAAAAAAGAAAATAGGAAGAGTTGTAGAAAATTGACAGAAAAATAAATTCTGTTCAAGTTATGCATTTTTTTTGATTGCAATAAATACATTTATAGTAAAATATATATTTGTATAATTTAGAATAGCACAGAGAGCCATGGAAAGAGCAATGCTAGGGATAACTCAATCAACATGGATCAGAGGGAGGTCTAGAGTAAAGAATATTATACAAATAATTAAGCAGCAAAAATGGAGATGGGCTGGTCATCTAGCAAGAAGAACTGACAATAGATGGGGGGAAAGACTAACCGACTGGTGTCCATGGTACAGTAAACACAGTAGAAAAAGACCGGATACAAGTTGGAGAGATCAGATAGAAAAGTTTGCCGGTAAGACGTGGCAGAGGTTAGCACAATCTAGGTCGTCATGGAAGGGGATGGGAAAGGCCTTTGTCCAGCAGTGGACTTATAACGGCTGAGGATGATGAAATAATCCTGTTGTTTTTTATGGGTATCCTGCTAGTCAGACAATAATCAGACTGATATATAAAGGCAGACGCTCTTTAGAAAGATAACAAAGATTATTGCGTATCTGCCTCCTGTATATTCTTTTTACACATGCAATTCTTCATTCCCTTGCAGAAATATTCGTATTGCACCAGAAGATGCTCCTGAAGAAGATCTTGCCACAATTTACCAAACCAAAAAGATGCAGAAAGAAATGGAACAGCAGAAGAGACGCCAAGTTGCTGAACAAAAACCAACTTCTCTCTGTAAGTTCCAAATTTTTATATTAAGCAAAAACAATGGATTGGGTGAGGGTTGTTTTTGTTCTTATCACAGCAAGGGATTTGCACGCAATATTTCTTTGTTCTTCAATGATTACAAAATATGTCTTTAACATTCATGAATTTCTACGCGTTTCTTTGTTGCAATCTAAAGAAAAAAACTTTCGTTCTTTTTTTGTTCAGTTTTGTTCATATCTTCTGGCACTCTTTTATCAACTCAATATTTTTTCTGAATGAACCCTTTTTTCAAAACATATTTCTCAAATTATTGGGTTATTCTGAAAGTTATATTGCATTTTTGGAGACAGGATAAAAACCGTTCAAACATAACAAACTTCTAGCAATAACAAAAGCCTACTGTGAAAACTAATTCTTTCTGAAGAACCTAATGTTTTAGCTATAAAGATCACCCCAAGACAATTTTGAAATATCCATCTCTTTGTCTAATACAAAAATCACAAAATGATATCAAAATGTAACTTCACTCAAGGAAAAACTTTGTCCACAAAAAAAAGAAACCCTCATAGATATCAATATTCCATAAGATGTGGTTTGTATAGATAGAAATATTTAATTCCGAAATATTTAAAACTGCTTCAAGATTTGTTAAATCCCAACATGGCATCAAACTGTAGATTGATTCTTGCTCATTGTATTAAAATATGTTGCACTTGAATGGATTCCATCGCCTGATGATGGTCAGAAAATAACTGGATGAAATCCTGAGTGCTTCAACCACAAAACATAGTTTGAATATCAAATAATCAAACTACCGTATTTGATGGCATATATGACCCCCCCCCCC
>VCCN01003247.1:1240563-1254886 GCA_006491835.1 Architeuthis dux
ATATATATATATATAACCTTTCAAAAAACATTATTTTGAAATTATAATAAAATTCAGATAGTTTTTTGGACGATTGAACTCCTTCTTGTTGTTTGTGTTGTAAACACAACGTTTCAGCCAATCCATTCTTATAATATTCGAATGTCATGGTTGGAGTAAAAACTTCTGTTTACCACCATCACATTCGGATGTTACACCTGAATCAGGCTGGGGAATGGATCGGCCAAAACGTTGTGTTAACAACACAAACATCAAGAAGGAGTTCAATCATCTGAAGAAATATTTGAATGTTAATGAGCCTTCCTCCTCGAAACCATAGAAAATATAATAGAATTATTCTGAATTGCAAAACTGCTGCTGTTAATGTTGCCACTATGCATACAACTTGTAAAGTCTGTTTTCCAAATAGAATTTTCTAAGACAAATTTGTATGTGTATATATCATCATCAATCATATGTTGTTGGACGTAGGCCTTCCTCAAGGTCTACCATTTTTTTCCCTCCTGAGCGTAAAGGTGCCAATACATTCAGACCTTGTCCAAATCAGCACACCATTTTATTTTTTGACGGCCACAATGCCGCATATGATCTCTAGGGATCCACGTTGTGAGTCACGATGTCCAGTGTTGTCTGATATTCTTATGACATGGCCTGCCCATAGCCATTTAAGCTCCCTAATGGCCTCTACGATATTTTTGACACCTGTTTGCTCTCTAATATAATGTGCTGTCTTGTGATATTTCCATGTGATGTTCAGCATGATTTGTTCCTGTGCGCGTTGCATGGTTTTTAGTTTGAGGGACAATTTCTCGGTTAAGTTCCATGTTTCAACTCCATAGGTGACTATCTGGGGGATGCACTGGTTGAAGACCCTGCCCTTTCAGACCAAGAAATGAATATATACACATTAATATTCTTGTATCAATCTCTTAAACTGATTGTCTTCAAATTATTTATGATGTTAGCATGGTTTTTAAAAAATGGTATGGAGATGTCTTGTATTGAAGAACTTAAAGTCTGTGGATTCTGTTTGGTTACCAGGCTGCTGCTCCAACTGTTGAGTTCAAATGATTGTTTAGTTCCTGCGAACAGGCTTGTTTAATTCTATAACCAAGAGAAACACAAACGTGTGTGGTTTCAAGTAGAATTGTTTTTTTCTCTCAAAGGGAAAAAGATCTTAAATGAAGGGATATAAAGAGACAATATGTAAATAGCTAATGTTTTTAAAAGGCTGATTTTAAAAAGTTGTTAAAAAATTTGAAAATTTGATTTTAACATACCAAAAAATGATATAAATCTTAAATTTAAAAACGACATAATTTTTGTAAAGAAAAAAAACTGATATTATATCTTGTTTCAAGTTAAAATATAAAAATTTATTCATCTCTTTTCTTATTTTATATCAAGATATTCTTAAGTTAATGGAATTATAAATTATTTTATTATATAATTATGTGCTCAAGTATTTCACTGATATAAGGTATTTTTTAATTTAGCATTTTAGAAAAAAGAAAAAATGAAAGAATTTTTGAAGCCTAGTTTTTCATTTTATGTTTCAAGAATTGGACAAAAAAAATCATATTTTTTTAAAAAACTAAAAAAAAATGGAAAAAACAAAGAAACTGATCTAAAAAAACAAGAATTTAAATGTATATTGCCCCAAGACAAAAACACAAAAAAATTGGGAAAAATATTCTTTCACTATAAAGAAAAATGACCAAAAAAATTGTAAAAATCATTCCTTAAAAAAAAATAACAAAATATGTTTTATCTTACAGACAAAAATTAAGTTAATTCTTTCTATATATAATGTGGATGCTGCTTAAGTCGAACACATCGAGATGACAAACTTTGGTCCCTATAAGCGATCGTTCCTTTTAAACGGATTTGTGAGAGAGTTTGTTATTATAACATTAGGACAAATTCTGCAGAACAGAATCAAATGTATAAGTGTATATTCCTTGTAACCGATGTTCCATTTAACCGCAAACCACTATAGACAGATACATAGATTACTTTTGTCCGTAATGATAAAATATTTGGAAAAAAAAAAGAGGATTTTCAGAGCACCATTATTTTCTTTTTATTTGTAACATCTTAAAAATTTCCAATTTTCTTCTTTCTGTTTTTTTTTATTCATTGAAAGACTTCTGCCTACAACAAATGCATACAACGTTTGAAACGTTACAACACCCACCACGTCACCCAAACTACTTTCACACGTAATCATTGTGGACTTTATTTTTTAATGATACAAAAAACTGAACGGCTCTTTTAATCAGTCAGGTTAGCGAACAAGTTTAACTAATTTCCCTACGTGCATTCCAGAGTTTTCAGACCGAATTCTCTGGTGACTTGTTTAAAGATCTTTTTGGTAGCTTATGTATGAAAATCACCTTTACATTTAAAAAGTGGCATTCAATCAGTTGATGCTGAGAGCACGGTATAAATATTGTCAATTTGATGGTAGATGCTAAAAATAATTTTTGTTATTAATTTATATCTGTTGGAGCTGCAACCACAAACGGCTTGCTATTTTAGGGTTAAAGTTTTAAAATAAACCCAATAATTCATTAATATTTATTTTAATAACTACTGTATATCATAATAATCTATTAACAGTACAGGTACACCACCGATTTTCCGGCAAACTTTCAGAAATGTTCCGTATTATCATTTTCTCAGACTAATAGAGGTCGCATAAAAATAATTCCATAATACGCCTCTGACCCACTAAATATGCACATCTCATATCTTCAAAGCATTAGGTTAGAAACTTAAATTAAACAAATATTAAATATGAATTTAATGGTTAAATGCAATACATTAATATAAATGAAACAGATACAGATATATCAATTAAACAAATACAAATAAGTATATACTGTTGATGAGCCAATAGTATAGGTCTCCCAGTGTTTCTGTACCAAAATACTGCGGTTGAGTTTCTCAATACTTCTACTTTTTCTTATATCGATATGGATTTGCGTTTGCACAGCCAATGACACTTGCACTTTGTTTGGAAGCCATTAACAGGGAAATGTGAGCAAATTAGGGTAGGAATTTTACAAAATCGCAGTATAAATAAGAGATGTCTCCACACACAATACAACCTAGTAAACTAATGTTAGAGCCACAAGAAATTCAAGTGCTCGCTCGTAACTTTAGCCGCATTAAAAGTGGTACCGGACCTTCAGTTGCCAGAAAATCGGTGGTGTACCTGTATATATTTTTAATTCGAAATTCAAGGTTCTGATTATAAATATGGTTTATATTTCCATAATAAGCTTTGACTGGCATGCAATAGTTGTGTAGTCAATAAGGATCGAACTTATTTGCCTGTGAGATTAACTTGCTAATATAGCTCTACACTAGACACCCTATCAGATGTATAACATGACTTGTTTTATGTTGAAAGATATATTAAAATGACTTAATCTGCTTATCTCCCTTGAACCGTATTAATGAATTATTTCAGATTAGCTTTACCCAATAAAAACAATGGGTTCTTAAATTCCTATTTTTTAAATTTATTTTAAATAAATCACTCATCTCTAAGTGTAGTTGATTTTTGTTTCTTATGAAATAATAGATAAGGGCTAATCCACGTTTGGCACAAGGCCTCTTTTTATACATTATATTTGGGAATGCTGTCTGTTCCCTTTCTTTATGGATCTCTTTTTTGAAGGTCCAACCTATTCTCCAACCATCACTAGGTGTTAAGACACAGGTACCATCTCTAGATACTAGCATGAGAGAAATGGTTTTTTGATGTCTTATAAAAAAAAACTATTATTCACACTTGTTATGGACCTTATACAGTATTTGTGTTTAACTACCTTGACTGTCACTCTGAGTAAACTGACTCTCTACGGCAGCCTTTCTCAACCTTTTTAGACTGAAGGAACCCCTACATAAAAATATTATATTTACAGTGTATAAAAATATTCATGTGTGATATAATCTAAAAGTAATTATCACTATTCTGCAGTATACAGGAAGATAGTTTAAATAAAGCCAGAATTAAGACGATTGGGAGAAAATTTTAACTGAACAAATCTGAATGATAAGCGTCTATCTGCTTTTTTTGTCTCTGTCTTCGTCTATGGAAATGAAAAAATGATAATACTTCACAAAAAATAACAATACAATTTGGTAAATTTTTGTTACTACTGATGAAATTGATAAATATTGAAAATCTGGAAACCCTAATTATAAGTATTTAATTATATTATCTGAGATTGTAGCTTTTTAGAAATTTTTCCTTTAAAAAAAACTGAAATTTATAACAATTGTAAAAAATGACAGTGGCTGGTCTTTTTCGGTTGGTAAAAATTCTGGGGCTCCTACTGTCAAATATCATCAAGACAGGGACCGCTACTCGTTATATGAAATAACCTCAAATGAAAAGATACTTTTTCATGACAACCTCTCACAGAACCCTGGTTGAGAAAGGCTGCTCTACAGTGTCCATTCCATTATTACAAATCATGAATTATATTCTTGAGTTTTAGGTTGAGATATTTGTCTGTAAATTCTGTGAGGTATCACAAGATGGATTCAGGAACTGCGAGGGAGACGAAGAGTTGAAAAAAGTAGAAATATTTTTCTAAAAAAAAAAAGAAACGGATCCTGAAAAGACCATAGAGAAATGGAAAGATTTTTTTTTTTTTTTTAAATTTAAAGAAAAAAAACAAAAACTATTTCAATGTTACAAGGTTATCTTACAGCTGGACTGTCTCATCCACAGAACAGTGTGTGATAACTGTGTAATTTATGATGTACTGATGGGTCAGTGTTATGTTTGCATGGTTCTTATAGCCCCAGAGATGTCATATGATAACCATTCAGTTCATGATGTGACCAGGCCATGGATTTCAAGGTTATCATACTAAATGCCATATGATAACCATGCAACTTCGTGATGCTCTGCGGTGGTTGGTTTGACGGCACACAAGGTGGGTCATTTGACTCACCTAACTCTGTGCACATTATTTTGCTTAGCCACAAATGGCAAGGCAGGAAGAGTGCTTCGGGTTGGGTTGTGGTGAAATACGAGAAGTAAAGTGAAGCAAAAAATATGATTTATTACCAGTAAAAACTGCTCTAATCAATGAATAACCCTAACCCTAAATGATTTAATAGATCACCAAAAACTTCTGAAAAAAAACTGCTCGTTACGAGAAGCAACTAGAAGTGAAACAAAGATATCTTTTACTACCAGTAAAAATTTCTCTAATCAATGAATAACCAAAAACCTAACCCTAAATCATTTAATTAATCACCCCAAACAACTGTAAAAAAAAGAGCTTTTAAAATTGTATTCCCTTTTGCTTTTCATTGCTTCCTGTTACTTCTTGTATTTTACAGGGACCGTTTCAGGTCCGAGTAATTGAAAAATGAGAATCCCAAGACACCTTTTTTAAAAGAGCTCCAGTCACCGCCATCTTTACATCAACATGAAATCAGTTTTCCAAAGAATTTAGTCAGGCTAAAAGTGGGAAAAGATTTGAAGTTATAAACAGGAAGAAATATTTTAAGGGACACTTTGGTATCGACTATTTGACCCATTGTACAGCGTGTCCATAAAGTCCCTGTGTGTATTTTGTTTAAACAGTAATAAAATAGATAGAGACTTTAAGGACACCCTGTATTTGATTGCTCTTGATCTTATTTAAAAAGGGAGTGAACTCTTAACCACTATAGGACTTTCATGATTGATTAATTAATTAACTAAGGCAAGGTCCAAGGGACTTAACTCAAAAAGAGATCAGTTCAGATTTCACTACCGTAACAAACCCTTAATCTTTCTGAGGAATTTTCAACTTAAAGTGCTGCTCATGTACAATATCTATTATTCTAGCAGGCTGAAATTATTTCCACCTAACTATTCTTAAATTATATATACATATGATGCTAGGAAAAGACAATGTGGAGACTCGGAATAATTTGCAAGAAATGTATTTAATACCTTAACATGTTTCGACTTATTAGGTCGTTTTCAAAAGGAAGTCGGAGAAAGTGATGTGTCTGCATGGACCAAGGTTTCTATCTGAATCTTTTCCTAGCATCATTATGTCAGATAACCTTTATCCTATTGTACACTATATATATATATATATATATATATTTCCAACAACATCTCTTTCATATAATGAATAAATCTAAGCTTTCAGTGGCCAGCTTGGTTGGTTAGATAGTTGTGTATTTGTCGTCTGTATTCAAGCCTAGGCAAAAGCCAAGATCTCAATATTGATTTTCTAGGCAGGCATGCTCTTCCCACTTGGAACATTGGCGCAACACAATCTTCCTACCTCCATTTCCTTCTATTTTGCCTTGTGTTTTAATCAGTTAAATAAATATTTGCCTTCATGTTTCTTTTGTTTATAACTTTTAGCATTTCTACAGAACTTTTTAAGGTATAATCAATTTTCTTTCCTGCAATTCAAAATGACAATATTTAAAATACAAGTTTATTCTATTATTTCAACACATAAAATGCACTCCTATGTGTAACGGTATTCATCAACCTGTTTTGAATTTAAAGAAAATTCCTGGTTCAAGAAAATTTATTTGTAGCATATTTCTGCAGTTGTTTGAGATAGAACCATTGTTTATTAAAGGTAGATTGTTAGGAATCGTAAAACAATAGCAGCTACTGAACCAGCGTTGGGCAGCATGACCAGCCACATAGCCACACCCTTTAATTCAGTCCTTTTTCTCCATTTGGATGCAGTATCATCATCTTTATACCCCCCCTCCCAAACTGTGGCTTGAATGCCACACCCATTTGAAGTGCTCAACACAATTAAGATGTGTGATTACATAGATATTTTGTTTGTTTTTTTAGTGTTTTCAATGTGTTTCTTTTTTTTTTTTGTGGGTTTTTTTTTACTATTAACGGCTGTCTATACTTTCATTGCACTGTTTACAAACACTTCTTTATTTTTGAGTTTGTTTGATCACCAATTTGTTTGTCACATTTAAAAGGGAGATGCTAAGAAGAAAAAAAAAAGAAAAAAATCTTCTCAAATTAAATTTATTAAATCGGTAAGAAAGAAAAAATAGATTTGAAAAATTTACCTGAAAATTATACATCTGAAGAAGGCCGAAGAATGCATCGGCCAAAATGACATGATATAAAACCAACAAGGATGGGAATATTAGTCTGAACAACTCCTGGAATAATGGTAATAACTGATCTCAGAATTTCGGACAATATCTGATTCAGTTTCTTTTGACATGAAAAGTAATTTTTTGATAAACAATGATTCCTTTTTGATACGATTCAATCTGGCCCTCCTGACTGTTCAGAATTTAATGCTTATGACTTTTTGCTGTCTGCTTGTTTCAAATTAACAAAATAAGAACACAAATCAAAAGAAATTCTTATGTACGAGTGTGGAAACAAACCTCATTGTCTTTGATTGTTTTTTTATTGTTGAATCTTTTATCAATACTGCTGTTGCTACTCTTGTACTGGTCTTATGTAATAGTCCTATCGTGAGAAATTATTTATTGCATTCTGAAAGAAATCCTGTATTAGTACAGAGGCAGCTGTTTATTATAATCATAGATCATTTTATCAAATAGTTATTGTTATCACAATCAGTTGGTCCCAAACACTATTTAAAATAAATTTAAAATTCCTGTTAATTTCATATTAATTTTTTTATGATTTTTATAATGTAAAGTTGCTTATAACAATGAATGTAAATTGTTCCGATTTTTATATCTTTTGCTTAATGTTATCAACCAGTTATTGTTATTTAAAAGACCTTATCCCAAAGTGATCACTAGTTGCTGCCTCTGTATTTTCTTTTAGAACGGCTAAAATTCTGTTAGAATTTATTTAACTATAACAAAAAAATGGAAAAAAGTCAGTTACTAAAAAATAATCAATCACAAGAATTAAGAAAAATAATAATTAGAAAAACCAGTCATCCAGAAATATTTAAGCATCTCTTAAATAAATAAATGTGTGCATTAAATATTTATTTCTCAACATAATCTTTTTCCTTGTCCATGCACTTAACTCTTAACATCCTGTTGAAAATTTTCTAAGTCTAAAGCCCAGTCCCGTAATGATTGAGCAGAAAATGGCTAAAAATGGGTTTGCTTATTTAAATGTTTATAATGTCTTTACTTGTGGACAGATTGTTGTAAAAATTGGCAGTATTGTGAGAAAGACTTGTGCAGCCTCGTGCGTTTTAGGATTTTTGGCCATGTTTGTTTACGTGCGGCCTCATGCTCT
The DNA here is from genome assembly GCA_006491835.1 of Architeuthis dux. Classification (NCBI taxonomy): domain Eukaryota; kingdom Metazoa; phylum Mollusca; class Cephalopoda; order Oegopsida; family Architeuthidae; genus Architeuthis; species Architeuthis dux. The sequence continues at coordinate 1,248,818 of VCCN01003247.1, forward strand.
TTAGGACTTCAAGAGTTAAACAGTTGCAGAAATTCTGTGCTTTTTCAGAAAAGGCGAATATGTATTCATATCATTTTATGCCCTTGGAATTTTATTGAATTATAACTAGTGAATCCAGTGTATTCAAATTTGGGCAACTTTGGATAACATCAAACCTTTTGATGCAAAACTGCTGATGATTCCATATAAACGAATAATCGTTTAGAGAATCTACAAAGTTGAATTCTTATGATAAAGCAAATTATAAAATGTCCAAAGCGGCTGAACCAGAAACTTCAATACAGTTTGAACCTCACTAATCCAGGATTCACTACTAGGACAGTGATTTGACTGTTTATTTTGCTATGGTTTTTGCTAAAAGCAATGAAAATAACTTGTAAGAAAAGCCTGACTTTCATCATCTTCAATGATATTTACTATACCTAGCTTAGTCTTGCACAAGGCCACCAATCTCTCTAGATTTAATCTTCCGCCAGCTTCAAAAGTTCTTGTACCTTAAACGCCAGGGCATGTTGGTACATTTAACCAGTCTTCCCTGAGACGAAAGGATGTGAGTTTGAGTCTCACCGAGCGCTTATCCTTGATTTCTGATCCACTCTCTTTACTCGCTGTCATAGACTGCCGGTCTGAGTAGTTGCGACAAAAAACAACTAAAATTAAGATGAAAGAAAATACTAGTCAAAAATTAATAATGCTTGACAATGTTTCATCTAATAAAAAAATAAATCAGGATAATATTACTACTAATACTACTAGATGAAAAGCAACTAAAATTATGATGAAAGAAAATATTAGTCAGAAATTAATAATGCTTGACAATGCTTGATCTAATAAAAAAATAAGCAAAAATCTGTCCGTCCAAAAACACCAATTTACTGCATTCTACCAACTGCTTTAGTATTTCAATTAGTCCATTGCCTGAGTGTGAGCTTTTTTTGTTTTTGTTTTACTAACATTTTTGTTGCAAAACTGTTCCGTCCAGTCAGCCAGTCGAAGAAGAATTTCGTTTTTTTACTTCTTGCTCTCCCAAATGCTTTCTAAATAAATCGCAAATACTTTACTGTTTTATTGTTAAAAATAGCATTTGGTTTTTTTACAAGACAGAATTAAATCGTCTGGAATTGACTTTTAAATTCATAAACCGCTTGTAATTTACAGTGGAACTCTTCAATGAATAGAATTAAAAATGGTGAATTGAATTCTTTTTTAATAAAAAGATTCACCAAATGGTCAAAGGGAGATAATTTCAATCAAGAGTTATTTCCCTTGAAATTGACTTTCTATTTTCTTTGTATGAATTTAAGAGTTAAATCAGTAATCTATAAACAATAAAGAAATATCAATTAGTTTTAAAAAATAGTAATTACTTTAATTGTATTGATTATGATTTTACAAACACTTAAAAATAAAATAAGTAATTTATCTATATAATACTAAAAGTTTAATTCTGTTTTGATTCTAATTTGTTTGTGACCTCTGCGCAGGCTTAAAGCCAGGGGTATTGAATTAAGGTACCCCTAAAATGTGCTAACTTAATGCAAAAACAATCCGGGTGATTTACAACTTAATAACAGTAGTGTGGGGTCTGCATTTGCGCTCACCCTTATCTATGTAATTTATATCTATAATTTGTGAAGGGAGATAACTATTAAATTACTAATTATAAAGTAGTCTCCCTTATTTATTTGCAATTTATTCTGGTCACATCAGATTGACGTAATTTTCTCTCAAAGGGTGACCCCTCGACGGGTCACAGGGTTGTCTAGTACTTAATTTTAAATAAATATAAATAACAATACAAAGGTTTTTACTTCAGAACTATTTATTTTTTATTTCTACAAACGTAACTACAAGGATGGAATGAATTTAGCAATTAAATAATTTCATTTATTTATGATCAGTATTTCTTTTTTTTTATCTACGGGGGTGTTTTCCTGAGATTTGTTTTTGTTTGTTTAACATCCATTTTTTGTGTGATTTGTTATTGTTTCCCCCACACACGTACCCAAGACACAAGTAAACAAAATGTTTGCCTTTTTTACTTATATAACAGCACTTCACATGCACTCTCTCTCTCCCCACCCACCAGTGACACCATCCAGACAGCCTTTACCCCTAGCCATGACATATGACAGGGTTTTTTTTTTAAAACCAACCCTAACCCCTTGTTTGATTCATTTCATATAAAACTTGCAAGTTCTTTCTCTTTTTACTCATAATAATAATGTTATTATTATTAATATTATTATTATTTATTATTATTATTATTATTAATATTATGTTTTTGAGTTATCTCCCTTTAATTTCATGTCAGAAGAGTTGGGATTTTAAAGTCCCAAAATTCCTTAACATTTTCTTTCATGGAGATCAGCCATTCTGAACGTGGGCCATATGGCTCCCTTTGGGGGACTCTGGCTCATTTGAAGGGGCCCATAGACTGAAATAATAATAAATAATGGCTGATGTAGATATTGTTATTTTCTGTCCATTAAAGTCTTTGTGAAGTCACTCTAAGGCTCGAACCTGTTTAAAACTGGACGACAGTAATGAAATCAAACCAGCGACAGTAAAACCAACAAATAAGATGCTGTCATAATAACGGTGAATTGGATCAATGTCGGCAAATTGAATTTTACAAAACCTAAGAACAGCAATTTTAAAATCACTCTTTAAATTCTGTTCCCCAAAAAGTCACTCGCATTAAAGAACTATCAATTGTTACTTTAAAGATTTGAAAAAAAAACAGTTTGAGAAATTTACTTTGGAATCGCAATAAAATAATTTAATAGTGAAAAGAACATTTTGTGATTGACTCCTACACGTATGCAGAATTAGAAAAGCAGTGTTCAAAAATGTTTTTAAAAATTCATTTTTAAAACTAAAATCTAAAAGATAATCTCTGAAGCAAATGCACTACATAAGTGGAAACAAACTCATCTGTATATTTCACTGAAAGTAAAAGCCAAAGCCAGGTTTATAGAATATTAATAAAATAAAATTTACATCTCTACAAAATATTTTTCCTTGAGCAGAAATATATTCAATTAGACATAAAAAGTCACAACTGTTCTACTTTGTGAAATTATTTTTATATATGTTGTAGAGGTGTCCTTATACCTCTGAAAACTTTTAATTATACAAATTATTCAATAATTTCTTATGTAGCATCTAGAACTCAAACTAACAATGTTTATCCTGACACAACAAAGGAACCAACAAGTGAACGATGAAATATGAATATACTGTCTATAGTTTTGAGGTCATGGGTCATTAACATTCAAAGAGTTTTTCAGACGATTGAGTTCCTTGTTGTTTGTGTTGTTAACATGACGTTTCGGCCGATCCATTCTACGGCCTACTTCAGTCAGACAAGTGTGAAGTTCAACTCGATGTGGCTTCCGCTACTCAACCGGAACAAGGTATGGAAATCCTGGCCTAACGAGGAAAAAACAAGAAAACACGCGAATCCTATGTTATAAGCATTGCTATCTTTGGAGAAAAGATTTCTGTTTACAACCATCATATAGTACACCTGAAGAAGGTCGTAGAGTGGATCAGCCGAAACGTAGTGTTAACAACACAAATAACAATGAGTTCAATCATCCGAAAAACTCTTTGAATGAAATATGAAATTATAAATTAGCCCATAATAACCTTAATTCTGTATTTGATGCTACACAGCCTGCAAAATACAACAGTAATGTAAGGGTACCTCTAAAACATATATCAGAATTATCGATATTAAATTGTTAACAGATGCCGATCTCTATAAAAACTTTAAAAAGACAATGTTGTCTATCCAATGTAAAAAATAGATTCACATTGTTTGTTAATGAAGATCCTTTCATCACTCTCTTCTTAATCCCGAAAAATAAAAATGAATCCATACATTTTCCTCGAAACACCAAAAACAAGTCAGAGTTAAAGCGAAAAATGTTTCTGGTACAAGCTAAGTACCTAAAAAGAAGTGCGGTCCTTCCTACAGAGCTAGTAGTATTGTTTTATTTTCACGTCTCATTCTCCAATGACTACCGCTAACTTGAACCCTAATGTGGTTCAACAGGGATGTCAGCAATGTTGGAGTATGCGATATGAGATATAAAGCAATACTACTAGCTCTGTAATAGGGACCGCACTTCTTTTGAGAGACCATACTACTTGACTTGTACCTTCTTTCTATTCGAATGAATAAGGAAAAGACCTGAAATCCATCCTCTGGCAGAACAAAGGGGACATAAGGACATTTGATGGTATTTGACACTGGCACATTGGTGAAAGTTATAACGTTAACTCTTAAATTCATAGACTGCTTGAAACTGTTTGTAATTGACAGTGGAACTCTTCTGTGAATTGAGTAAAAAATATTTAAAAATTCACCAAATGGTCATAGGGAGATAATTTCAATCAGGAGTTAATATCCTAGAAATTGACTTTCTGTTGTCTTTATATGAATTTGAGAGTTAATGAAAACAGATTTAATTTTGATTCATTTGTGACAGCTTTTTTCTTCGGAAGATGACAATGATACAATCAAGAAATGGGATTTAACACAACCTTGACTTCCAGATATTTATTAACCCAAAATGTTTGATTGTTATATTTTGGGTGTGTTTTTTTTTTTGTTTTTTTTCTTAACTTCTAGAAAAGACAACCAAAATTAGACATGTCTTTATCCGACCAAACGTTATGATTGACAAAGACAAGAAAGAAAAAAAAGAAAGTGAAAATTCCTGCTGTTAATCTGTGCTAATTTTTCTTTTCGATATTTGGATGCTGTTATTTTTTCCTTTTCTTTTTCTTTCATTTTTTTTAATTTTAAGATTTGTAAAAAGAAGACAAAGATGAGTTACGAATGAAAAGAAAAATAAGATATGAAACGAAGGAAAAAAAGAAGGATTTTCAAACGAGATTTTTTTAAAGAAATAAAAAGAAAGTTTGTAAGTTGACATGTTGTTATTGTTGTCATTTAACTTTTTTGCAGTGACGTAGCAAGAGGGGCCGACAGGGCGCATGTGTGAAGGGGCGCAAGTGTGAAGGGGCACAAAGTCTACAATATATTTAAAAAGGAATCCCGGAATAACAGTCACAGGAAGAAAAGTCACGGAACAAAAGTCACAATGTAGCGTTACCCTGAGCTACCTAAAAAACGTAATAGGAAGAAAAGTCACAACTTTGATTTTCTGGGTAGGAAAAAGATTTGTTTAATAAAATAAGTAATGTTTTAATTCAATTTATATTAATTAAATGTTATAATGTGACTTTATTTTAGGCCAGAAAGGTGGTATTTAATTCTTCAGGTTATTGTCATTAAGTGGGTAATTTGGGGGGGGATTATTTTTGCAGAACATTTGCTACGCAACTGTACTGAACCACTCCCCCACACCCACATCTTCATAATGGACACTTCCTTAGGTCAAATTTCCTTCTTTTTCAATTAGAAACCGTCAATCAAAACTGTCAACATAGGTTTCTTCAGTTTTCAAGTGAGTCTAACTGGCTGGCTATGTATGTATCATGCATACAGGCCACAGCAATGGAGCTAGAGGGCTGAAAATTTAAACATTTACTCCTTATTATATCTAGAAGAAACTTTTTTTTAAAAATTCCCTTCAAAATAAGTTTATGTTAAATTGGTCCCTTAGTTTGTGTCCGGCAGCGTGCACACTTGTTTTTTGAAAATTTGAACTTTCTTAGTGATCATAGCCCAACAAAAGGCGAGAGAAGTAATTTGTTCATTGATCACTCCTTTTTCAAATTTTTTAATTGATCACCCCTACATGGCATGCTGCCAAAATTCCTCTGCAGGAATTTGATTAGTTTCCTGCCACAAAACAAAGCCATGAACCTATTTTGCCTGCAGGTATAGAAAATTCAGATTTCTTTAACGTCCTCCCCTCCAGACTGGTATAAGAGGGAGGATGTTCAATTGCCTAAGGGGGTCATTCTTCTTCTCCTTGTGGAAGACCCGTTGCCAGCTATTCGATTGTTCAACAAAACAGACTTTTAAAGTATGAAGTTAAGTGTGACGAGACACTGAATTGGACCTGAAGTTAAGTGTGACAAGTGTGA
>VCCN01003247.1:1255336-1267793 GCA_006491835.1 Architeuthis dux
GAAGGTAGGGGTGACTAGTGTGATGAGACACTGAATTGGACCCGATACACAAAAAGGTCCCAACGAGTATGCTTGGAAATGTCAAAGCAAAAGTTGCAAACCCTTCAAGAACACAACCTCCACATACCTGTCAAGTCTCACATATTTTGCATGAGACTCACACATTTTAATACGTTCTCAGTCTCATGCATTAATGGAAAATTCTCACACATTTTATAAAAGGTGAGAAATTTCATAAAAAGTGATTTTTTTATAAAAGTGTGAATCTTTTGGTTAACCAATTAAATGTGCCTGGAAGTGCTACCGCAGGACTGTGATTTGCTGCGGGCCCCCTATCTGCTGCACGCCGAAAGGGTCTATTCATTCCATTCGCACACGTGTTAGGAGTAACATCACAAGTTCAACAATGTATTCAGTATATTTTTACAGAACTTAGGAACTCACATTATTTTGACAGATCACATACAGAACTTTTGAAACACGTTTTAAGTTGGTGACCTTTTCTGGGCGGGTACAATTCTCACTCATTTTCAACATTGAGACTTGACAGGTATGCCTCCATAAGAACAACATCTTATGTTTTTGCAAAATCAAGACTAAAATTATATTAATGGATTCATGGTATGCGTTGTTTTTTTCTATATTTTAAAGGACTACCTACAAGAATATATATAGCGTGACAGATTTGGTGATAATGCATTTAAAGATGTATGTATTCATATGAGTGAACAATATCTTTAACTTTGTCAATAAAATAAAGCATTTAAAAATGTATGTATTCATATGAGTGAACAATATCTTTCAATTTGTCAATAAAATAAAGCATTTAAAAATGTATGTATTCATATGAGTGAACAATATCTTTAACTTTGTCAATAAAATAAAGCATTTTCCACCCTCAGACTGCATTAGGGTAAAGAAAAGGTAAAGCGACATCTCCCAATGGAGTATGGAGCCCAGTGTCGAAGACCTGATTTCTGTTGCATGTGTCAGCTTAGTGATGCTTGCAAGTTTTCAAGTCTGATCGAGAAATTTCAATTCCTACAACATTTACACGTGTGTCAATCTATTGTATTGTTTTGTAAGTGTGAAGGTTCACCCTGAATCCTGACATGGTTAGAGACAAATGTCAGTGATTTTGCTGCATGACAACACCTGTTTTTATGTTGCAAATAAAGATAAGGCGTCTGTCTCTTAGGATTCCCATCGTAGTATGAACGAATACGTGAAGTCCTGGTTTTCTTTGCATGCGTCAGTTTAATGATCCTTGCAAGTTTCAAGTCTGGTCGAGACCAGGACTTTATTCTTACAAGTTCTTATGACCACCCCCATGGCAGGATCAAAGTCCACCGAAGGGATACTTCCACCTGAATCACACAGCTTAGAGTGTACTCAATTAACCGCTGAGTGCACAGGGAAATTTGTCCTAATGAAGAGTTTTCTACACTCTTCTCTCATACAGTTAATCGAACCTAGGTTCTTCTGTGTGTGAAGCAGACGTACTAACCATTACACCATCTGGGCAGACTAGACTGTTTTGGGGGGGCCCCTCTATGAGGAGGATGTTAAAGTGGTCTGAAAATTCTTATTCATATAACACTTGTTAGTACACATCTATGTATTCATGTCCAACCTCTACAGAAAAACCATTAGGTTGGATCAGCCATCTAAACTATCTAATTTACAATTTCAGAAATCTGTGTGTGTGTGTGTGTATGTATTACGCTGAATCAGTGAAGTTGCCTATTTCATGAATAAAACTACATATTTACTTATTTTTTGTAAAAAAAATGTAAATACATAGTTTTACCTTTTTTTTACAAAAAATAAATAAATACTTAGTTTTAATTTGATTAAAAGTTTATTCAATCAAAACAAGGATAAAACAACTATTTTTTTCAAATGGTTCTTTGGACAATTGAACTCTTTGTTATTTGTGTTTACAACACAAATAACAAGAAGGAGTTCAATTGTCCGAAGAACCATTTGAATATTAATGGTCCTTCTCAAAACTAAAGAAAATAACTATTTTTTTACAATCAAAAGGTTATGTAATCAAAGTGAAATCAAACTATTCTTACAAAAAATAAGTAAATATGTAGTTTTATTCGTGAATTAGGCAATTTCACCGATTTGGCATAACATATGCAACATGATTACTCAACAACTTGCCATTGTATGCCAGATATATTAGTCAGCACACAAGGCATTGTAGTGCCGAGTTAGAAGTTTTTGGGATCAGCGGTTCTCTAGAAATCTAATAGAAATAATTAAAAATTAAGATCTTTCTTCATATTCTATAAATCATCTCCTTTGACTTCCGCTCTTTAGAATTATCTAAATTTAGATATAAAATATCTAAATTGGCAACACTGAAGAGAAGCAAGCTAAATACTTTGAAGCCGTAGTTTCATACGTTGAGCAGAAGATTATTTTACATGACAATTATGGCAGGCTGCTCAACGCACCATAAAGTCTGGCCCCTTCCAAACATGCACGTTTGGAACGGGCACTGTCCTAGTTTTGTAAGATTAGTCACTTGGTTGGATCAGTTGTTCGTTCGGATTATCAGATGTCATGGATTATTGGATCATAGGATTAGAATATGCCGTAACAACTCTACAAAACACTTCTCACTTATTATACACCTACCATGTCTTTTAATACTATGGATTGATAGAAACAAATAGTAAATGTAAATAAAACATTTCAATCGAATCTTGATCAGATTAAAAGAAGGTCGGACTAAAGGACTTGGATCTGTACCTACCTATATAACTATATATGCCTACAATATAAGTTAAACTTCCTACAGAATAAATTGATTCTGTTGTTACAATTTACTTTACTACTCATAGATCCATTAAGCCATTAACTGCAGAAAGTGGCAAGTGAAATAGTTATCCATTGCAAGATAAAAGCCCTTGTCCATTGCAACTAATCCATTGCAAGATAGAAGCCCTGACTCACAGAGAGAACAGAGTTGCCATCAATCAGAATAAAATGGAAATTTTATTGAGTTGGCCATAGAGCTGCAATGACGGAAATTTCCATCATTTGCGGTGAATGGTTTGTGTCTAGCTACATAGGTACATAAAGTCTGCAGCCTAATGATGAAAAAAGACTTTATTTTAAATAACAAATATTTATTCCTCAACATAATCGTTTTCCTTGTTCATACACTTAACTCTTAACATCCTGTTGAAAGTTTTCTACGTCCAAATCCCAGTCCTGTAAGGATTGAGCAGAAAATGGCTAAAAAAGAGTTTGTTTATTCAAATATTTATAGTGTCTTTACTCGTGTTGTGAAAATTGGCAGTATTGCAAGAAAGACTTGTGCGGCCGCATGCGTTTCAGGATTTTCGGCCATGTTTGTTTATGTGCAGCCTCATGCTCTTTAGGACTTCAAGAGTTAAACCAAGGCATCTCCATCAATCACATAGATCGAACATTATACAGTGAAAATTTCAGATCAAAATTCAGTTATGGACTCTTCCACTTGAAGGTAACAATTTTGTTGATAAAAATTTCTCCTACCCATCATTTGAAACATTGGACTCTTCCATTGAAACAGGTTCAGTAGTTTCTTTTCTTTAAAAAAAATTATTTCATAGAAATTCAAGTATATCTGTGAATTTTTTCACAGGGATTAACTAGTTGAAAAAGTCTTATAGACTCCTAAATGGCTGCACCCTAGGGCTGCAAATTTGTCTATACGGGTGACTTGACCCAAGGTTTAATATAGGATAGGTGGCGCTGACCTCTACCCTAATATGTAAGTTCATATTTAAAGAAACTGAGACAAACAGAAATATCCTTGTCGCCAATCAATATTGGGCTTTGAAGAGAGTCATGAAGTCAAACAAGATATATAAAAGACAACCTACCTTTTTTTCTATGTGGAAATAGGTGATCAGTCCGTTCTTTCAGTTCATTTGTTTCTTCTTAAGTATTAGCATTAGTTAGTGGCTTTAGTACTGGTTAGTAATTGAGACAATAGGGAGGAAAAATAGAATAGAGTGTGGCCAGCATTTAGAAGATCTAGCTGGTCTTTAGATATGGCTCTGATTTAGGAGACGCCAAATAGGTATGACCAGTCTTGTCCTGGAGTTGACTCTGCCTGGTGATTTTACCTAAAATTGTGGCAAATCCCAGACGTAGATGTCCACGCCAAGGTTAACTGTCTAGACAAGCAGGAAGTGCTTCTAAAAATAGCATAAGACAACTCCTGTTATCTAGAGGTTATAACACTCCTCCCTCCTTAGTTTCTTTAGTGTGGTGTTTAGAGATTTAGTTTGTCAGGAACCCTAACGATTCTGGCAGATCTTCTAAGAACCATTTCTGTAGGAAGTGAATAGAAAGTGATTTCAGATTAAGGGCCAATCTCAGGAGTAGTAGATTGATCAGGTTCAAGGGTTTCTTCCATAAGTGGAGAAGACCTTGTGATGATCTGATCTTGGTGACATTTGATGATGCCGCCATCTGTAAGCTGACATCTATATAAAAGGGGACCTGTTCATACGGTTACTTGAGCAGGTATCCATTTAGGACCAAGGCGCATAGTTGCGCACAACGATCGGTGCATTAGGTTGTAGATCTAGCATTCTTGTTATCGTATTACGTGACCAGCTACGTGATCACTAGACCTTAACAAGTCAAGACAACAGCAGAAACAACACTTGAAAAGCATCTCCGCTGGTGATACACCTGTAGTAGTATGTGAAATAATCCGGTACTTGAAGAGAAATTTGTCTAATACAGTACTCCAAGGTTCTGAGGAACTATTTAAGGCACTCTTGAATGTTTGTACCATTCTATCAGCCAAACCGTTAGTAGATGGCTTATACATGGCTGAGGTAATCTGCCTGATGCCATTGATTTTTAGAAATTCCTTAAATTCATTACTGGTGAAGCATTGACCATTGTTAAACACAATAGAAACAGGAAAACCCATTTGACAGAAACACGGGTCCAGCATAGTCCACATGCAAGCGGTGCCAGGGTTGACTAGGCCATTCCCAAGGATGTAATTCTGCCATAGCTGGATTTTTGCAATGCTCCAGACATTGGGGACAATGTTTTACAAAGGACTCCAGATCTCTGTCCAAACTTGGCTACCAAATGTAGCTGTGTGCAAAACTCCTTCATTCAGGATGCTCCGACATGCAACCCCCCCCATGAAGTTCAGCAAGTAAAGTTTGGCGATGGGCAGAAGGAACTATCACACTGTAACCCCATAGTAGACAACCATTTTGAGTGGAAGTCTCATTTCTTTTACTAAAGAAAGGAAGAAGCTCAGATTGAGAATCACAAATAGAAGTTGAAGCCAACCAAGTTCACAATATGTGTACACTTTCGAAAGAACAGGATCTGTGCGGATCTGTACCCTTATTTTGGATGCAGCCAAAGGAGATCTGTCCAAAAAATAGACTAGATTAGTCCACTCAGCGGTAATGGGAATATTTTCAGCAGTTACAGGAAGAGGCAATCTGCTGAGAGCATCTGCAGTACCAAGGACCGCACCAGAATGATGAACTAGCTTGAATTTATAAGCCTGAAGAACCAACGACCAATGTTGAATTCTACCAGAAGCCATCTGGGAGATAGGCTTGTCAGAGGAGAAAATTCCAAGGAGTAGTTTATGGTCAGTGACCAAAGTAAAGGGCAAAAACAATAGCCAGGGCCTCATTTTCAAGTTGGGAGTAATTTCTTTCAGTTATGGTTACCGACCTCGAAGCAAAAGTAATAGGACATTCCTGACCGTTCATGTTGTGGTTTAACACTGCACCTATGTTACATGCGCTGCTATTGGCCACAACAGTGATTGGCAGGTTACGGTCAAAATGTGCTAATGCCTTAGAGCGCAGCAGTAGAACTTTAGAATCTTTGAAGGCTGTGTCTTGATCTGTACCCCCCTTCCATGGAGTATCATCTCTCAAAAGTCTGTTGAGAGGCTCTAAAACATAGGACGCGTGTGGCACAAAGCATCTATATCCTATATATATTTTTATTTCTTAAGATGGTGGAGAATGAAGAGAGATAATGAGAACCAACAGTCTGTCACCAACAGGGACACCAGTCCCGTGCCTTCCGGCCCAGCCTAGGCAGTCTGCCTCTCTGATCTGAGTCCTCTGAGCTTTTCCGTCTCTTAAGCTTCCTCTCAGGGTGTCTGGTGTCTTTCTTTTATCAGGTTTGAACGCCCACGTGTGTGTACAACATCCTGTTTTCGGACACCCATGCATATGCATATTTCCTAAGGTGACTGGGGTCACTTCCACTTCCGCACAGGTGTTGACCTGGAAATGACCTCCTATGGTAGTATATCATAACAGTCTGAACGTCCAGTTGCATTAGAAAAAATCCACTCATCACAGGTGAGTACCTTAGAATATTCAGAGTCAAATTCAATGTTATTAGGAATTTTAGTGTTCTGGTTAGTTTTTGCCATTGTTTGAGACATTCTGCATCTTTGAATGGACAGTTGCTCTTCCAATGCGATTGTCCACAACCAGAATGCAGAGATTTTGGTTTAGAACTAAATCTCTCTCTTTTGTGGCTTGTCTGACACACAACATGGCTGACACTAGTAGAAGGGCGATAACTCATCTCCCTGACATCTCTCAAAGCTGCCTCTTTAAAAAAATCCAATTCTAAAGCTTGTTCGAAAGATAAATCCGCCGTAGGGTCCAAAATCACAAGTGTATGCACAAGCTTTAATGCTGGCAACAAATTGTGCAATAAATTCGTTTGTTTCTTGTTTTCTATTGAAAAACTTGAAGGGTTCTTAAATTAAAACAATCCTAGGGTTGAAATGTGCTTTTAACACATGTATTAATTTTTCATAAGTACAGTCAGCAGGTTTTGTGGGAGAAACAAGACTCTGCACTAATGAATACAAACTTGGACCTAACAGCAAGAGAAAAACAGCCACGTTCCTATTGCTATGTCGTTAGCCACAAAAAACAAATGCACCCTATCTGAATAAGTTTCGAAATCTTCCTGGTTAAAAAAAATTGATCCGACCAATTACAGGCATAGTGCAATTTGAATCACAAAGAAACTGAGACAAACAGAAATATCATCGTCGCCAATCAATGTGATGACTTGGGCTTCGAAGGAAGTCAAACAAGATATATAAAAGACAACCTACTTTTTTTTCTATGTGGAAACACAAGGTGATCAATCCGTTCTTTCAGTTTGCTATAAAATACACTCTGGCTGTGTGTTCATGTGTTCGTTTGCTAAGAAGAAGGGAGGATCAGAGGGGGTGACGTTTTGGGGAATGGTAGTGATATGTGACCGAAACGCCATATCATGTTCCCAGGGATAGAAAGTAGGTCAAACTGCTGACGAAGTCAGAACAAAGAAAATGCATTTGACCAACCAGAGTGGGTTACGGGTGGCCGTGATTTCAAATTGCAGCAGTTTAGTGTCAGCGAGGAGCTTCCCTCTTCACCCCTAAGGGGGAAGAAAGGAGGGAGGGAGTAGGAGGAGGAAACCAGGTGCCTTGGTTTTTGGACTGCCACCATCACCGCCAGTCCTTCGGTAATTTAACAACTCTTCTAGAATTTTAAACGAAACAGAATTTAATACCTCAAGTGATCCGCAACCGCCCCAGAATCGAAGCTATCAACGGGAATAAATTGAAAATAATGAATTTTGTTCCATCCAACCACGTGGGAGCGCCTTTTCTCCGTATGGACAAAATGTTATATTTCCCTCAACAGAATGTTTGCTCCCGTAAATGTGCAGCCCTGGAACGAGACATCTCACATCGGCGAGAACATCTAAAATACAAGATGATAAATTCTACATGTCCATCTGTTTCTTCTTAAGTACGAGCATTAGTTAATGGCTTTAGTACTGGTTAGTAGTTGAGACAATATGGAGGAAAAATAGAATAGAGTGTGGTTAGCATTTAGAAGATTTAGCTGATCTTTATATATGGCACTGATTTAGGAGACGCCAAATAGGCACTAGTCTTGTCCTGGTGTTAACTCTGACTGAGGGATTTTACCTAAAAGCACAGCAAATCCCAGACGTTGATGTTCGCGCCAAGGTCAATTGTCTAGATAAGCAGAAGGTTCTTCTAAAAATAGCACAAGCCAACTCCTGTCTAGTGGTTAGAACAGTATTTATGTATCTATGTATCCGGATTTCGCCCAGCTCTTACTGTTCATAGTAGAAACTTGAAATTTTGCACACACACTCCCCTCAGTGAGTAGGGAAAATGTTTTTGTTTTTTGAAAATTCACCCTAAATAGGTTTTTAGAGGGGGGTTCAATATGCAATGTAAGTTTTTTTGGTCACCACTTTGTGCCCGCTTGTTTTTTGAAAATTCAGACCTTTTTTTTAGTGATCACAGTCCAACAAAAGGCTAGAGAAGTAGCTTATTCATTAATTTTTAATTGATAACTCCCAACACAGCATATATGGCGGTGATTCATAATTTCCCTTGGAATGCTAGTCTATATTATAAAGTAGTAAAGTGTGTGTGTATGTGTGCTTGTACTCTTATATGTCGAAAACTACGCGTCACAGAGGGAAAACAAAGGCATAATCGAAATCAGCAGGTCTTAATTTAACTGCAGCACGCATTTTAAGTCGAATTTTGTAAAGGAAAAAAATGTCTCTGGGGTCTGCATTCGCACATGAAAAGAAGAAAAAACAATGTTTTACAGCTAAAGAAATCGGTGAGAGCAACAATGTTTAGTGTTTAGAAACGAGGTAAATACAATCGGTGGACCGAATTCAAAACACGATGGAGGAAATCTTTCTTTTTTCCTTTTAATTTTATGTGTTTTCAATCTTTTTCATCTTACGAGGCACAGTGTGCCAGTCACTAAAATGGCCGAGACACACCATCAGTAATTAAGGATAGATAATAGATTTGATCATTTAAAAGAAACTGAATGATAATGCGTTCATAAGTTAAACAAGCTCATACCGGTGTACCCCGTGCAAACTATTCACCTATCTTTCTTCTCTCTGTTGCCACAAAAATTATTACGATAAAATTGATATTTTACAAGTTTCGTACGTTCAAAAATGGTAGTTAAATTTGGTATGTCCGATATTAGAATAAAGATTATTTTTTTAAATATTGATATTCTCGGATGTGATTGTCTTTTTATTTTAATACATTATTTTGTATCAGGTTGTAAGCATTCAATTAATGATGAAATATAATAACTAGCAGATGAGACAGACTTTTTGACGCGTGGTGCCTATTTTTCTTATTAGTTTTAAACCCAGCCCAAATACACTGAAGCTGGCTTAATGACGCAATTAACTGCTGTCAAAAAAAAGCCTATTTCAAGTATATTCAAAATTACACTTTTGTATGGAAGGTCAATATATCAATGACATGAAATTATTATTTGAAAAAAAGTTTTAAAAAACACAAAAAATATTAGCCTCCCCGGCGGGGAATCGAACCCCGGTCTCCCGCGTGACAGGCGGGGATACTTACCACTATACTACCGAGGATCAGCTGGGAAATAGGAAGAATTTTACGTACAAACGTTTGGAGTAATTGAAATTAACTAAATGCTATAGGTTTATTGTTTTCATTCATAAAATATATCTATTTCTTAATCATTGAGAAAATAAATAAAAATTAAACAGATTATCCGCCTCAACAACGGAACGGAGGTCCATTCTCCTTTCATGAGGAGAAGAAAATGGCAGACTATATGAACCTTTCTTTCCCTCATTTTTAAGAAGAAGAAAATTGATTGTTTCTGTTTCAGAATTCCGTTAAAAATACCGTTAGAATTTCTACTTTAACTGGTTGTAAAATGTTAAGTTTCACACCCGCTCTCACTTGATGTTAAAAACGGCGCACAGCACAAATAAAAAAAAGAGAATTGAATTAATGAAATAAAAACAATAAAAAATGATAACGTTTAAAATTTATATTTGGTTAAACTTGCAGATCCGGATCTTAAATCGACTAGTGTAAATATTGCAAAAAGTTATCTACCTTTATGGCTAGAAATGGCTAAAAGTGGCTGGATATGTTCATTTTTTTTTAATTTTAAATTTCCAGCTGACTTCATAGCTAAAAATGTTAAGTACGCTCGAAAAATCACACAAAGGCTCCAAAAAGTATAATTATACCAGGTATTAATCAGAAATTAACACAATAATGAAAATAAATGAGCCAAAATAGATTATATAAGCAGTGAAATTATACGATATTATGATTTTTAAATAAATAAAATAAATTTTAAACTTTAATTAATTAATAGGATACTTAACATTTCAGGCGCCTTCGTATGGTTTTTCGAGCGTACTTAACATTTTTAGCTATGGAGTCAACTGGAAATGAAAAAAATAAATATATGAAAAAAATCTAGCCAATTTTAGCCATACATGGAGATAGCTTGTTGCAATATTTACACTAGTCGATTTAAGATCCGGATCTGCAAGTTTAACCTTTATGATGATAAAAAAAATTATTAAGTTTTCATACCAATAGTATTTAATAATTCTCGCTGGAGATCAAGTGACAGCAAGTCTCCATAATACTTTACTTCAACAATTATTGTGTTAAGTGCGTGTGTATAAATGTGCACTTAGAAAAATGTACGAATGTTTGTGTCTTATTTCAGGAATTAAAAAAAATCATTTTTCATCTTTTTATACAAAGCCTTAGTTTTTTTAAATCCTCATCATGCCTAAGAAGAAACATTCTACACTGACATTTTCCTATGATGGGTAATTGTTATTAGCATTGATAAAGTTATCAGCAATAACAAAAATAACAACATTTGTTTGTATTTACTACTGTAATGTTTATATAAATGTCTATATATGTATGTATTAATGTTTAGGCTTAATAATAAATAAACACGTCTTAATAATAAATAAACACGTCGAAGCAAGCTCCCAGAATTTTCCGGCTCCAGAAACGCGGGCTGGAAGTGAGAACGAGGAAGTCTCTCCGGTCCAGGCAATCGCCCTGTAAACACGTGTCTCTTATTTTCTTAAATACAGTTAAATACAGTTGTGAACCAAACGCGTTCAAACTAAACACAGCTAAATAAATAAGAAGACACGAACAACAAAGGCACTAATACCAAACGACATTACAACTACTATGACTAAAAAGATTTTTGAGAAGCACGCACTAATAAAAAGTTTCAAAATAAATACTCGGCCAAAACATGAAACAACCGAATAGTCATATTGTATTAATTAAGTATCGTTACAAACTACAAAGCAATGCCTCTTTCATTTGATAGTTAAACATTCGTTACTGAAAGACATTTGAACTGATTGGTTGAAATCAGATAAAAAAAGGTGTTTTGGAACTCGGGCAAAAGATTTATTTTTGTGTCAATTAGAAAAATACAAAATGCTGTTTAGTAACAACTGAGTTGTGTTTGCTAGCGAGAAATGTTCTTTATATATACACGATGTCAGAATGGTGACCGGTCAAAAGGCATCAGTCAAAAATGAGTGCAGTGTAGTACGGACGACCGCAGGTCACAATGTTGAACGGTCAAAAGCATCAGTCGAGAATGTCAACACTGTACTACGAATATTTAAACTGAATTTATATTAATTAATTTAGTATATTCTTTGGTGTTGTTGTAAATTTGAATGAATAAAGGTTTTTTGTGATTTCATTTTTTTTTAATTTCGTACCATGTCACATCGGAGGAAGAATAGATAGGTAATGATTTATTTTTTTTAAATAACTTAAGTAATACTTTTATAAGGAAATAAGTTATATTTTTTAAAGTTGTTAATCTTTGCTTTGGCGTTGCTCCAAAAGTCTCTAAAAAGTATAATTTTTAATTAAAACTACACCAACGTCTTCATACCACTCCCAACCTCCATACAAAATTTCATTGAAATATCTTTAAAAATAAGAAGTTATTCAATTTTTAATTAAAGAAGTTATCCAATTTTAAATTACATATAAAATATAAACAAACAATCGGATCTGCCATAACTCACCATTTTTTTTTAATTGCGGGGTAATTCCTATCCATTCTATATTAATTTAAGAGGAAAAAATCATCAAGAATTAAACTTTTTTTTCCAATTGGAACCAAAAACATGTTTTTTGTTTGTAAAACGTTAACAAACAATCGGATCGCCCATAACTCACTATAACATTTTAGAACATTTTATTTTAGTGTGAAAAAAGTATACAATTTGTATATACAAGCACACATCATAATCATAATTACACAATATCTAGGGCCTTAAAGTAAACCTTTTGCGGTGGTGTAATAAACATCATAATTCTTCTTAAAATCATTTACATTTGTTGATAACACTACATATACCAGTAATCTACCACTCTATTGCTAAAAAAGAATTTTCTGATATTCAATCTACTTCTACCGTATATGTGTGGCCTGTCAGTCCCTTGTACCCCCTTCTAAAAAAATACATCAGAAAAATACATTTTAATGAACTAAAATAGTTCAGTAAAAAA
>VCCN01003247.1:1329199-1339390 GCA_006491835.1 Architeuthis dux
CGAATCGAAGAGGTGATGGTGTTATTTTCCAATTTTTGGGGGGTGATTTGTCCTGGAATGGCAAAAGAAAAAATTTGCATGATATTTTTTGAGTTTTCTGTTTGAAGATGAAAAAGAAAATTGGGACTTGTTGTGTGTGTGTGATCAGTTAATAAAAAAAAAATTAATGAGCTTTTGGTTTTAATTTTTGTGAGCTTTTTCCTTGTGGACAAAATTGGCCAAATTTGGCATTTCTAATAATCCTCACGGTTTTGTCTGAATTTCTGAGATGAGTTATCATTATTATACACTGATTTACTTGGACATGTTAGGCTCTAATAACATCTTCAGTAGGCCTAGCATAGAAATGAACACCATATGGGAGCCTTTGATAAAGAGATGACAAAACTTAAGACTAGAAGAATCGGCAGGTATTTCTTCTCTCTGCAGAGAGAGGGGGGGGACACGTCTCATCGTTGGATTGTACCTTTTACGGGAGGGAAATGTAACATTTGTCCATACTCTCCCACGTGGTTGGATGGAAAGACAACAAAATTCATTATTTTCTATTCCGGACCAGTTCGCGGATCATCAAGGGGCATTGAATTCTGTTTCTGTTAAAATTCTAACGACTCTCTGTTCTTAGTTGCTTTGCCATGGGTGGCTACTAGCGTGATGATAGTAGTTCAAATCAGATTTCTTCCTCCTCTCCTCCCTCATCCTGGATGTTGGATTCTAACTGACCCATAACTGCCGGCGATTTGAAAAATCACGGCCACTCTTAAACCACAATGGTTGGTCGAATGCATTTCCTTTGTTCTTTGTCAGCCGTTTGACCTATTTTCTAACCCTGGGAACATCGGCGACGAGGGGTTGCAACCGCCTGCCGGGTTTGAAAACGACATGATGTCGCGATAGTGGCTCCGTGATTTAAAAATAGGGAACAATTTAGCAGCAAGAGAAGCTCCACAGGCAGTAACAGAGAGGGACCTGTCTGTTTGTCGTGTGGCCTTTCAGCGAGAGGCCATGTAAAGTCAAATGTACATTTGTCATTTCTTTCTTCTGTGCAAGACTGCACCCACCAACATTGCATGTCGCTTGTTCTCCCCCAATGAACAGCACACGATATGCAACAGCTGCTATTGATTTGGTCACCAATTCCATGCGTCAGCGTCTCCATGAAAACGATTGGCAAAGGCAGCTGAGATGTCCACCTAAGGTGCAGAATGTGCATGGCTATGGTACTGGTCACGTACCAATTATTTTCTAAACGTACAAACACAGTGTATTTCATTACAAGACCCCAAAATTCCATCTCTTAGTTACACTGCGAGCAGTTCTAAAGTCATATACTCTGATTCAGTTGAAGTGACATTAGGTTTAAGACTCCAAATTTCAACCACTGGAATGTCATACAGGACTCGTGGCCTAATGAATAAAAGTGTTGGTCAAGTATCTAGTAACCTGCCTGGTGGTCGCGAGTTCAATCCCTGGGTCAGTTAATACAAAAAGAAATATCATATAATCTGGTTCAGGGAAAGAATTAACTAATACTCGAGATATCCCCTTGCATGGACAACAGAATGAGAACAATCTACCCTGTGGATTGAATAACGGGTTCGGTTTGAAATTCTCAGAAGGTTTCTAGATGTGACAAACACCCGAAGACGACTGGGGGGTACAATGACTATAACAACCAAGATGAGGACACTAGTCTGAGTGAATCAGTGTGTAATAATCATCACTATCTCCTGTTTTATTAAAATGGTTTGCAATATTAAAATGGCATGATTGTAAAGTTTTAACTTTATCTAAGCATTTTGATCCATTAAGCTCACACACAGCTGTGCAAATAACTTTACAGATAATTTTACATGAATATGCACAAGCTTAAATTTTTAATTTTTTAAAAACAAATTCATTTGTTTAAATTTCTTTTTTCAATACTAAATTAAAATCAGATCTTTCTGAAATTACAACTTTGGTTTGAATGAATTATATAATTTGAAAATTCTGATTAAATTTGAGTTAATTTGTGCTAAAGAATGAAAGAAAGAAATCGACTTTAAATTGCCTCGTACATTCTTGATTTTTATTTTGCTCATATGAAACCTCAAATCTATTTAAAACTGGATTCTGTCCAATTGTCTTAAATTGATTCCTTTTGATTGTCCCAGTTCCAGAGGAACATTCTTTTTGGTAAGCCTCCAAAAGGCACTATCCTAACTTAATTTTGTGTTGTCTGCTTGTCTCAAATGTTTAAATGCAAATAAACAGGCCTGTATTTGTATTGTCTAAAATCAGAGGAAACCAAAAAACCACCACCTGCCGTCACCAAAGGTAATGGTTTTTTACATAAATTTTTTTATGTTTGTGTTTTTAAATGTTCAGTGCTCAAATACTTTCCGATAATTAAGTTGAAAGCTGTAAAAATTTACAATCTAAATTGCACAAATCTTTCTTGTCCAAAGCTTTCAATGTTTTTCTGCAGTTGTTGAGAATTGCCTTGGAAATATAATTCTTCCAGAATATTTTCTTTAGAAAGTTTCTGTTCAATATGGTGGTTTAAGTGTAGATTTGTTGGATAAACATTGACTTGAACCACCACTTGTGACAATGCTTTTGGTTATGTTACTATAATTATTTTTCCCCCCAAAGTGAATATAAAGTTATTTACAGAGTTCACCTCTGACATGAGTGACTTAAGTGAGCAAGGATTATTTTGATTTGCTTTTTCAATCCTTGTATGAAAGTGAAAGTTAATTAAAAGAAAAAAATAATACCAAGCAGTTGAAATTTAATGATAAAGAAACTCAAATAAAGGATGTGATCTATTTGCTAAATTGGGTGAGTGACAAAAGTAGACATAAGTTTTAATATTTTTTTAATTTTTTTTAAAATCAAAGTTTTAAGCCAAAGACTCGAGCTAAAAAAACCTGCCAAGTGGATTTAAATACAAACTGGCAGTGCCTGTTCCAAAGGTGCATGTTTGGAAGGGGCTGGACTTTATGGTGTGTTAACCAGTCTGCCATAATTGTCATGTAAAATAATTTTCCGTCAGTTGTATGAAATTACAGCTTCCAAGTATCTCGGTTACTTCTCTTCAGTGTTGCCAATTTTTGGGATATTTTATATCTAAAGTTAGATAATTCTAAAGAGCAGAAGTCAAGGGAGATAATTCATAGAAACTGATCTATAATTATTTATTAGATTTCTCGAGAACCGCTGATTCAAACGGCTTCAAACTCCACACTGCACTGCCTTGTGTTGTGTGCTAAATAATATGTATGGCGAATGTCAACATCGCACAATGGCTAGTTGTTGAGTAATTGTGGTGTATACACACAGAAGAGACACATATTTCTTCAATTGTAGCTAGATGTCACACTTGTTCTAAAATATTTGTTGGCATCTTTGAGATGATTTTTCAATGAATTCCTTTGGATTACATTTGTTTTTATTTTTTGTGGTGTTTGGGCAGATACAAGTTATTCAGGAGAGCTATAAAAAAACCCCTTAAATTCTTGCTTCTAGTTGATAATTGCATGTATGAAGCTAATTCTCTTGATTTTTGAGATTCATGAGAAATTGAAAAGCTTTTAGACAAGGATGATTTTTTTTGTTATTCAAAGGACAATGTCTACTTAATTGATGCCACCAAATTGGCATTGCTTATGTCGGTTGACATTTGATAGCTAGGCGGTGGGGAATGGCTACTTAGATATAATGAATAATTCTTTATTCCCTTTTTTACTCTTTTGTTGTCCTATCATTTACACATGTCATAAAAAATGACAGTTTTTAAATAATTTTGTAATTAACTACTTATCGGCTGGACGTAAAAAGAATATCGGCTGTACTTAAAAAAAAAAAAAAAAAAAAAAAAAAAAAAAAAAAAATATCAAAAACTTGTTCTGTATTTCCTTCTTTATGTTCAACCAGATTGAACCCAACTTTTTTTTACACATTTGTAAAAAAATAAAATGAATAAATAAGGGAGATTATTCTATAATTAGAATTTAATAGTTATCCCCCCCCACACACACACACACATGCGTGCATGACAAACGTTGCAGAAAATGTTTTAATCTTAATGTTATCAGCTGGATATTGTTATCCCCAAAGACACTGTGCCAAAGTGATCACAATACGTGTCTTCCTCTGTATATACTTGTTACAAACATACATACCCACACCATTCTATATCCCCAGTTGACCCAAAATGGGACGCAAGGATATTTTACAAAAATCGCTTGGCACCTTGCTGAAGCTGTAGTCATGAGGGAATGGCCTGATCCTTTCTCATTTGAGGGCCTCAATTTCTTTTGGGGGTTTCGTGACTCAAAAGCTAGGATTGTCACTCTATTAGTTAATTTCCTATTAGCCAGTGGTCAGTGTGTAATCTTTTTGGTACTTGTGTAATCTTTTTGGTACTTGTGTTAATTTATGAAAGTAATGTCAATAAAACCCCAGCAAATATTAACCCTTTGATGCACCTGGGTGTTGAGCAACAACAAATTAAAATAATTACATCATTGTCATGTGACATACCTATACCAATAAAAAGAGTCTTTTTATAGGCTGGCATGGACAATCACTGTCCATATTTGAGAACGAGTCTATTGTAAAGGGGGGGGTGGTTAGCAAATTGGTGTTTTCACGAAGAAGAAATTATATTTGTTGTTGCATAACAACCATGTGCATGGAAGGGTTAAAATAATCCTCTGCATATTGAGTTGCGAAGCTGTAATGTGTTTCTTGATTATTCCAGTTGAGCGCCTCTCTTTCGAAATCGTGCTTCCGATTATGCAGACCATCAGCAGGAACAAGCCCCTTGTCACCTACGATGATTTGGTTGAAGGTTTCAGAGTTTTTGACAAAGATCAGAACGGAATTGTGAGCAGTGCTGAAATGCGTCATCTCCTCACTGGATTAGGTAAGTACTCGCTCTTGTGGATTAGATTTGGAGGTGCGAAGTGGCATGGCAATTATTACTGACACAGAATCTGCTCACGATCACTTTGCACTAATGCCCTTGGGAAAGGTATGAATTCACTTCTCTTGCCCGATACAGATAAATAGCATGGCTGACAGTCCATCTTTGGTGTGGGGCTAGCAACTCCACCTCGTAAAATCTACTTAACTCTGAAAATCACAAATGTGTCCCTATGCTCTACAATGAGTCTACAGGGGGTGGGGATCTTTTGTTTGGAAGATTTTATTTTTAAGTTGGTGAAAAGTACATGCAGTGGTAGTGAATTACATTCAGGTTAGAAATGGAGGCTTTCTATCCTCTTCTCTATCCTCTTCTCTATCCTCTTCTCTACCCTCTTCTCTACCCTCTTCTCTATCCTCTTCTCTATCCTCTTCTCTATCCTCTTCTCTATCCTCTTCTCTATCCTCTTCTCTATCCTCCATTAAGTTGCAACAAAGAATAATTTCAAATAATTAGATTCATACTAAGAATTAGTTTAATTTTATAATTGTACAGCTGCTGCTGTGTATTTGTTACTCAAAGAAAATAATTAGAACACATCATTTGAAATTGAGAAAATATTCTATCGTAACTGATATATGCATCGATGTGATTTATTGTTTTTTGTTACCAGTTCTTTGATTTGTGGGTCTATTAGTGAGAGAGAGCACATCTTAAATCATTCTTAACTTGGGGCTTATTTCAAGACTTTGACTTGATAGATAGTGCAGAAAATCCTATCTCGAGACTGGACTTTTATTTTTACCTAATGGCCTTATCCCCCAGGTTGGGAACTACTGCTTTAAATGATATATTTGAAGTTTTGTACAGTTAATATCTTGTGTTAGTTTCTCACTTGCCTTTTTTTTTTTCTTTCTTTACAGGTGAGAGGTTGTCACCCGAAGAAGCTGACTCGCTTTTGCAAGGGATTGAAGATAACCAAGGAAATATCAATTATGAAGGTAAGTGTTGTTAAAATCTCCCAACCAGCAAGTCTAGTAGATTAGACACACAGAAATTGAGTTTTATAGCTTAATCTTGCAGGATACTTGGTTCCATAACTGAACCTCTGCCCCCAGACTAGCTTGATTTCCAAATTTGACAATATTCCAATACCTATGTTTGGTAAGTCTCCGAGAGAAAAAAAGCTAGGATTATCTCCCCTTGTGGCCAAATCTGGCAACCCTGCTAGTCACTACCGAGTTACTTCCCTTAGAAATGGAAAACCAGGTACAGTATGGGACACTTTGTATTAACTATATCTGTTCACACATGAAATATTCTATGGAAATTTTGTTATCCGCTTGCTTTCTACATAAGCTTTTAGTATTTGCTGTATTACTATGCAAGTAATCATTACAGTGAAGGTTGCACCATATTGTCTTAAAACCCATAAGAACCCAGACCAATTTTGTGGAATAATCATCCTGTATTTTACATGTTCTGCCGATATGAGACGTCTTGTCGTTGGGTTGTACATTTACGGGAACACATTCTGTGGAGTGAAATAAAACATTTTGTCCATACCAGAGAAAGGCCTCTCCCATGTGGTTGGATGGAAAGACAACAAAATTCATTATTTTCAATTGAAAATATGGGTTCATTTTATTCCCGTTGATAGCTTCGATTCCGGGCATGTTCGCGGATCACTTTGGGTATTGAATTCTGTTTGGGTTAAAAATTCTAATGAGTGGTCACTTTACTGAATGACTAACAGTGAGGATAGCAGTTCAAATCAAATTTCCTCCTTTTCCTCCCTCACCCTGCCAAACTGATGAGTCGAGCTCCCTACCTTGTTTGACCTGTCAGATGCTAACTGACTCTAAACCGCCTGCAATTTGAAATCACTGCCACCCTTAAACCACTCTGGTTTGTTGAACACATTTTCCTTGTTCTCACTTGGTCGGCCGTTTGACCTATTTTCTAGCCCTGGGAACATATGGGGTTTTGGTCACGTACAATATTATTCTCCCCAAGATGTACGAACACACACACACAACCGGAGTGTATTTCATTACAATTTCTACTTGAAAGAACATTGTGGTATTCTGGGTAGGCAAATTGACACAGTCGCGTGACTGCACCAAGATATTCAGTAGATGTGAATTGTACTAAGTGACAACTTAAAATAGTATATAAGAGACTGTGCAAATCAATTAAATTGTATGTAACACCAGTGTCACAGTGGGTTCTTATGGGTTAAAAAAAAAAACAACCTCCTCCTGATATCCTGGGTTACATAAGCAACTTATAGTAATAGGATTGTGCAGTTTAAATGTCTATTCTGATGCTGTTCATTTATGTATTTTTCTTTTTCTTTTTTTTCAGAACTGATTCGTATCGTGATGAGTAGTTGAGGTGGAGAGCAAGCACGACAAGCATCTTGATAACCCCCTCATTTACCCCCCCCCTCCTTTTTATGTGGGCCCTCAAGTGTCCTATGGGAGGGGTAAATGGGGGGGAGTTCTGTTGATGCTAAATACTGTAATCATTTCCTTGTAATTTCTGGGATGTTTATTGCTAGCTAACTGCCTAAAGCCATTCCTACTTTTTGATGCCTCCCTCATAAACATACACATGGCCATCTCTACACGTTCGTGAAGTTTTTCTTTTTTGTTCCATCAAGTTTTATGAAGCATTGGAATCGTATTATTTCAACATGGTAGATTGTTTTTTTGCTATGTACTGCCATAATTAAATAATTTTATTTAAATGCTTCATCCAGAATTTTTGGTTAAACTCTCCTGCTGCTATTTTTTCGCACTGTTAGTAGTTTGGGTTTATTGAAAGAGACAAGTTTTGATTCTCATTGGTTCTGGAAGGTGAGGGCTTTTTGTTGGGATGGTAAATTACACACATATTTTAGATAATCCTGTTTTGTTTTTTTAAAAAAAACTTTTTATATGTAATCTTTATATATAATATATCTATATATATAAGCGCTAACCGGTGTCTTGTAAGAACACTTTAAGACCATTAATTAACCTTAAATAAGGAAGAAATATTCTCAATAACAATCATCATTTGGCAGTTAGGTCTGCAATTCTCATCTGGTATTTTGTCTTCATGTTATCCACTCTTGAGGCTTTTGTCTTTTTAATCAATTGTAAATGAACAATAAAAATGGTATCAAAGAAAATATTGAGTTTATTATTTATTTCAGAGAATTTTGTTAAATCTTTGGACGTCAATTTCCAAAATGATTTTGTGTATTCCTCATGTTTCAAACATTTTAGACTAAATAACCAAATGCATTCCTGGTGGTCAGTTTAATTTTGCAGCCTCTTTCAAGCTGTTGGGTTGGATGGGGAAGAGGTTTCTCAAAATATCTTTTCTCTCACTCCTGAAATTGGGCAGACCTGTCTCCTTTTTTAAATCAAACTTCTATAAACAAGAACACAAAATAAATTTTTTTTTTTTTTTTTTTTTACTACTTTAATGATTTATTTGAACTGCAAAATAAACTTATTTTTCTGTCCAGAAAAGCAATACAAGTACTGTAAACCCTCTTATTAACCTACTAATGGGGGGGGGGTCCATTAATGCTGATAATTTGGTAATACCAAACAATGTATAAAAAAAAAAATAGCCCCATAAAAATAGGACAAATGCATACATGTCACGGTACATAGTAAAAGAATATAAAATAATTATAATTAAGGGAAATAAGACTAATTTTATTTACTTATGATACCACACGTTGCTTGGTAATACGAGCACCACCTTTTTGTCTGGAAGCCATTGTAAATGATAGCATAACAAAGCACAATAAATCAAACGGTCATAAAAGGAACTAATTAGTGCACAAAGTGACTTTGTTGGTCTTGTCCGTTAGTAAAACTATTTCAAATATTCACAATATTCCTGTGGCGGACAAAATATTTGCAGTGAACAAATTGTGTGGTATTTCTGAAATCCGGCGATAAGAGGTCCGTTAATAAAAGCTTACAGTTACAACCTATGATTCTAACCCTACTTTATTTGCAGTAATGAGCTGAAAGATGGAGATTAAATATTTGTATAGAGTGTGAAATGAAAGATTAAAGAAATTAAATATTTGTATAGTGTGAAATGAAAGACTTTTCTTTCAATTACCAAATCTACGTTATTTAAAATTTGTTTACATTGAACAGGTTGGATTAGAGGAGAGGTTCTGAGAATGAAATTGCAACACAGAGAGGGAGAGAAGCAGGGTAGGAGTATGCTAAAAGTTGAAACAAAGATTTTCACTAAAGGAGTAAAGGCTGAACTTGCTGTCTAGAAAAAAAAAAGCTGAAAGTAAAGTGACGTGGAATTGAACTTCCCCTTTGAGTGTCTGTAAGCAGAAGATTTGGTTAAGTGCTGGGATTGTCATTTCTGTCAACTCCTATGAGATACAGTGCATTAGATTTTTACTCCTAGGTATACGGTTAGCAAAGGAACGGTATTTTACTAGTATTTCAAATTAGCGTTCTTTATACAGGTTGAATACTTCATATCTGAAATGTTCCAAAATCCACAACTTTTTTAAAAACCAACATACGTCACAAGTGTAAAATTGCACACTGGACAACACTGTAATATGATTCAGAGATGAGCGACAAGGCCGATTTCCAAGGCCTTTAACTCATTCTAACTACAGTAAAAGCATGGTTATCTTTGTTTAACTCTTTAGAAATGTAAAACTATATTGACATCACAAACTGTGAAAGACGAAATAAGTCCCAGTCAGAACAAATTGTTTCACTGCCAGATCTACATGCATTAATCGCTGTATTATATTTATTGTTTATTCTCTTATCTGTATAAGATCCCAGGCATTTCTGATAAAGGGTACTCAATCTGTATACATTTTTTAAAATGCTCGCAACATAAGAGGCAATTCCTTTAAGTCAAGGGAAGTAACTCTTAATTGACGCTTTCTGAGTATGAAGACAGTTGATGTTGAATTCCTTGTAAGGAAGGGTGCAAAACTGTTTAATTTTGTGAAAATCATGCCCCCACTTAATGAAAGAGTTCCCATCCACCTGGGTATAAGGGATGCACAATATTTTTCATCCTCTGTCATTTTTTCGTGGCTGTATCTATAACCCTCACAGTCTCCCCACTGAAGGTGTTTTGGCGAAATACCTCACACAGAAGACATATCCTGGTGACTCCCTGACCAGAGACCCAGTGGTACATTCAACACATCAAGAGCAACATGACTCCACAACAAGTACCACCACAGAGATTACAACATTGTTTGAGACCTCTGC
>VCCN01003247.1:1745468-1761714 GCA_006491835.1 Architeuthis dux
TTTGTTGGACACCTACACATATACCTATTTCCTAAGGTGACCTTTTCGTGGCAGGATATCATAACACTGGTTATTTCCTTAAGCCCACTCACTTTATAATAGATATAATTTCCATTTTTTTGTCGTATTAACATTGAGTCTTCGTAAATTTTAACACCAAATAGAAAGCCGTTCGAAAGATGATTCATATGACTTTCAAGATATCGTTGGCATTAACTATAAATCATTGAACAATGCATAGTCACGGGTCGGCGTTTGCATATTTAAATTTTATAATACGACCGTTGAATAAAAAAAAAAAGAAGAATTTAACGAATAACTCTGTCTGTTCCCACAGTCATTATGGAAAACTTATTGCCATGGACGACACATGCTGGAAAATCCAGCTGGTCTCTCACGGTTTGTCATGGCGTTGAGAAGCTATGGAGCCTATTTGGCAAATGAGCTTCAATGCCTTGGGGCCTATCATGCCAGATGTTTCAACCGCAACTGGAACAAACTCATACCTATCGGTCAGTTACTGGTTATTGCAATCAGCCTTTGCAAACATTGCAATTTATACAATTTCTGGTTGATGGCGCCATGTAAAGTATGGTGATACGCCAATATCACATATGGCGTTCCGTAATCCAATTTTAAATGGCCATTTCTTGACCATATTGTATTTTGCAGAATTCGGAGTACTTTTAAGATCCGCAGAATAGAAACCATATCCAGAAAAGTTTGTATGGTCATTCCTCGTAATATTCGTTTCGTCGTCCATCATGGTCAAAGTCTTAGCAGTTTAATCAGTGAAATGGAGTCTGTACAGGTGCCCAAAAGTGGTTTTTATTTCATCAATTATTTTTGTCAGAATTGATTGGAACTCTCTTTTTCTTGTGGTATTTAATACCGTAAGGCTTCTTTACCGTTTGTATGATGGTTTTGTTGAATCGGTAAGTTATTTAGGTTCACATCACTAGTATACTAAAAAGTCTTGAGCAGGAGTTTGTAACAATAGAGTGCCGATGTCATCATTGTTAATCTGTTTAGTTTTCAAACCTAGATTGGCATATCAAAATTTTTCTTTGAGCCTTTCTTGCGAAAAAGAAAAACAATTTAAAATGATTTAAAAGTGAAATTAAGAATCTAGTATTAATTTTTTAATGGTGGAACTGGAAGTCTGGCGATGATGTCAGACTTTGTCACCCTATTAGAACTTCTTTTAAAAGTTGGCTGAGATTTTTCACGTCTAAATCATTTCTTGAATCCAGTTTTAATTTATCATAGACAAATATCATATGATATTGTCAGGTAAGATTATCTATTTAATTTATTTATTATTTTAATAATCTTTGTGCCAATTTTTAGAAGCCTTTCTTTGCTTCTTCATATTTGTTTGGAAGTAAGATTTTGTGGGAGTATCTAACGTGTTAATTACTTGGTTTTGGCCTCAGCAAATATTCTGTTTTCTTGGTAGTCTCTCAAATCTGTTTCAATTATGTTCATCAGTTCCTATGTTGGGGACAAAACAAGATATAGCATCTAATGACTATTTTCAATTAAGGGTTCTTTTCCCTTCTAGCTGATTTCTCTTATGCAGTCGCAGCAGCTAATTTAATAACCACCGTTTTCTTCCCATCAGTGAATCGGCAGTGCAGATGCTACATGACTTCAGGTGGTATTTGTTTTTCTTTTTTGAAAGAAAGGCTCAAAGGACGATTCTGTACAATTATGATATGCCAATCTAGGTTTGAAAACTAAACAGAGTGTCTTCAATTTACACAAGACCAAATACCAAGCACCTACAGAAGAACCTCTTTCATTCAGCCAGGGTAAGGCTGAATATTAGAAAATCGTCAACATAGGTTTCGTCAGTTTTCAAGTTGGTCCGGCTGGCTGTGTATGTATGTATCATGCATACAGGTTGCACCAATGTGTTGAAAATTAGAGGGCTGAAAATTTAAACATTTACTCCTTATGTATAGAAAAAACGTTTTTTTAAAATTTCCTCCTTAAATAGGTTTTTAGTGGGGGGGTTCAAGTTGCAAAGTAAGTTTATGATAAATTGGTCACAAGTTTGTGTCCAGCATCCTTCACTCTTGTCTTTTGAAAATTCAGACTTTTTATTAGTGATCAAGGCCCAACAAAATGCGAGGGAAGGAATTTATTCATTGATCACCCCTTTTTCAAATTTAATTGATCACCCCTCCAACATGGCATGCTGCCAATAGACTTTGATCACATGACAATTTCTATTGAGTGACTAACCAGACTTATTGGAATATCTTTTGCTCCTATTGATCAAAATTAGTTTATTGGTTCTTTGCCATTACTGCTTACAATCTGAGCAGAACAATTATGGATTATCTGATGAAAGGCTCACAATTCGTACTGTCTACATTATCTTTTAATTCTTAATATTACATTTTTTTTTTTTTTTTTTTTTTTCCCCCCTTAAATCTCACTGGTACAATATTTCCTTCCTAAAATTCATTTAATCTGGAACTTCTCATTTGGGAGTTTTTAAGGTCTTTATTTAAATTTTTCATACCGAGATGCAGATTTAATTATTTTTTAATTTTTTTTTAACAAATTAAAATCCTGCTAATTCTGAAAAAGTACAAAACGCTGAATTATTTATTCTCATAAATTCTTTTGGGATAAATACTTTCAGTATTTGATTCCAAGATGATTTCAATTTCAGAAAAGCCTTTGTCTAAGAAATCTGCCTTTTTGTTATTGAATCTTTTTGCACTCTTTCAACTCTGTGCTGTCTGTTTCTCTCTAATCTTTCTTTTTACTTTTCTCAAAAAACAAAAACAAAAGCGAAACCCTTCAACATTGGATTTTCCATTGTGTTTGAATTGAGGAAAAATCTATAGTGAAAAGTAACATCAATACTAGCATTTCCTACAGCCTTAAGTTTTGGACAGTATTCAAAACATTAGAGCCTGTTATTGAATATTGGCTTGCAGTTTTATCTCTAGTGTAAATGTATTGTTTCCTAGTCTTTGAATACATTTTTTTTTATCTAAGTGTCATTTATCTAGTCTGAAAATCTACCTTTTATTATTGAAATGGTTCTTCGGATGGTTGAACTCCTTGTTATTTGTGTTGTAAACACAGCGTTTTGGCCGATCCATTCTTCGGCCTTCTACAGGTGTAAATTCCGAGTGTGATGGGTTAAACAGAAATTATGCTTAAAAGAGGGTAGCCCTTATTGCGCATGGCCCAGGTGTTTCTGTGTCTTTGTTCTGTCGGGTTTGGATTTGTTGAAGTGGAAGCCACATTGGGTTGAAATCCGCACTTGTCTGGCTAATGCATTTAGTTGCCATTTTGCTGTGAGTTGCCTCTTTGATTTTTCTCTTCTTCCAACAATCAGTATTAATGACCCTTCTCAAAACTATAGAAAACTACCTTTTGTTATTCAATAATCTTATTATAATTCATCGAAAGTCTGTCCGTAAGTGACAGACTTATCACAAAAACCACACAACGTAACCGCATGAAATTTTCTGTGTGTACCATTGTGAACCCGGGGAAGACTTTAACAGATTAGTTTTTGAAAATCCCCCCCCCCTCCTCTCTATTGTAGTTAGGTGCTTTGATGATACATGCATTTCTTTTATGTATATACTAGCATAAGTACCCGGCATTGCCCAAGATAAAAAAAATAATTACAAATTATATCATTAATTGAAAAAAAATAATCAAAGCAGTGATATTTTTAAACTTTAAAGCAACGGCTGTCCTGTTAAAATTTAATAAATATTCAAAGAAAATGTTAAATTTTTTTTTTTTTTTTTTTTTTTTTTTTTTCAAATGGTTCTTCGGACGATTGAACTCCTTCTTGTTGATTGTGTTGTAAACACGACGTTTCAGCCGATTTATTCTTCAGCATTCTTCAGGTGTAAAAAATCGAGTGTAATGGGGTAAACAGAAGTAGGAGTAAACGTAGTTTACAACACAAACAAGGAGTTCAATCATCCGAAGAACCATTTGAATATTAATGACCATTCTCAAAACTATAAAAAATAGTTTTTGTTGTTTTCAATGAGTTTAATCAAGATTATTTGAGTGGCTTCAAATGATTACAAACATTAAAAAAACAACTAATAAACTTAACTTAGTATTTCCAAGTCAGATAAAGACTTGGTTTAGCAAATCAGAAAAAGTAACTATCAAAACGGAAGCATATGAATTGGCTCTAAAGTGGGGGTTCGATTTACAATGTATGTATAATGCAAAATGGGCCCCTAGTGTCAGTCTTTTTGATTTTTGATTTTCTTGTAAGGGAAATACTTGTACATTGTGTATTTAAGACAAATCGTTTTTCATTTGTCTTTTCTATCATCCAACAGAGTAATACAGCTTTCTGAACCACTCGCATATGGAATCTGTTGGATTACTAATGAAATCAAAAAGCCTTGACTTAGATAGTTTGCTGATTAATATCAAGAACAGACTCTGTTCAAAACCTGCAACATTGTTTGCACACTTTATGACATTTGTTTCTGACATTATTGACAAATTACAGAATTTCATTAAAGTTTCAATATTTCATCAAAAATACAAAATTTCAACAAAATCATAGAATTTGAAGTGAATTTGGGTCTGAAAGAAAATGAATTTGGCTCTCATAGACCTGGCTACTTTCCCCCTCCCACACTCTCCATCCTCTTTGTTTCGCAAGCTAGTCCCCCCCCTCCACTCTCTTATTAAAATACCAAACCTGTCTCCACATGCAGCTCTCTTTCTCTCGCCCTCACTCTTTTGCCCCCTCTCTCTCTTTCTCTCGCCCTCTCTCTTTTGCCCCCTTCCTCTCGCTAGTCCCCCCCCGCTCGCTCGCTCGCTCACACAACCTTTTTCAATTTGGTCTAAAAAAAAAAAAAAAAAGAGATGAATTTGGCTCTCATAGACCTGGTGACATTCGTTGCAGGTAAAAATAACCTTAGCAGCATTTTATGACAGTTTTCACTGGTGATCAATTCAAGATGCTCCACTGGCCTTAAAAGGAAAATGATAGTCTTGGCAAGTCATTGATATAGAACCTAATGTTAGAGATGGAAATAAGTGTTGTATAAATAACATTTTAGCAACATCTATAATGTACTTCATTTCAATATTCCAAGTCACACTAGTATCATACGAAATATTCCAACACAAGAAATAACGTTACGTTCGTTTCTAATTTGTCAATTCAAAGCTGTTGCTCGGTTATTTTCATGTTGCCAAACAGAGATTTAGTCTGACCTTTGTGTTTAATATAAAGCTGGTCAAGTGTTGTACGTAGCTGCTTGTTTCAGTGTTACTTTCACAAAGATCTTGTACCCACTTCTCTTCTCAGCCAGTTGTTTCTTTAAGTATTTCCCTGTGGTGTCAATGAGTGCTGTGTCTATGAAATGAACATAATCTAAGAAATTCCTTTCATTAGAGAAATGATTTGTTCTACCTATACAGGTATACATTGATTAGTGTGGTTAACTCATTCTAAAATTGTCCAAATTGTTCAAGGTCTTATTATAATTTAATGTAGGTTGTTTTTCTGCTTATACTTAGTTACATTAATTTGTACAGCAATACCATAACCGTACATCAAAACTCGCACTAATCGAAATCACACTATTCCCAGTGTTGCAAACTCAAAAAATATTTTCGCGCTAATCTTTTTAAAAAATAGCCAGAAATGGCCACAAACCACCAAAATAGTCAGAAAACGGCCAAAATGTTTTAGGCGCTAATTTAGCACTTTTTGCACTGCCAAAACAAGAAACGCGCTGAATCTAGCGCTAAATTGGCAACATTGACTATTCCTGTATATTTTTCCCCAAAATTTGCGAATACCAAGTTAGATCATTGCTTCAGTTAAATAGTTTACTAAATCTTGTATGAAAATTCCTGTCAATATAACTTTTAACCATTATTCTTTGGGGTCCAGGGCCAAAACCCAGGAAAATTTCAAATTTCCTAGCATCTCTGGACCCAAATTCCTTGCATTGTAGCAGTCTGAGATTATAAAATATATTTTTTGGCCCCGATAAAAAAGTAATGCTAAACAAGTCTAAATAATTATGATTTTTTTTTTTATTCTTATGCAAATATCCTTGGTAATCTCAAGGCAAATTTATAGTTGGACTTGATGATGAAAGTAACAGAAACAAAATCAATTCCTACATAAAATAATCATACTGTAATTAAGTAGACGTGCAGTTGAACTGGTGTTTATAAGAGGCCAAGTGAAATTCTTCTGGCAAGACATTGAATTTAATATGATTTAGCACAATCAACTGCATACCCCAAGCATCGCTCAGCTAGTTTACATAATATTTTCCGACAGATTTCCCCCTCTGGAGCATTTGATATAACTGCCTTGCTGAGTGTATCGAAGCCAGGACTGTTGGGTTTGTCCTTTAACATGTATTTCATGAGGCAGCGAATAACCTGCTCATACCCAAACTCAATCATATGTGTTTGAAAGTAAAACTTGAACAGTTTGTTTCAATCTTCACAGCCAAAGATACAGAAAACTGACAGATCCCCGTTTGTTTGAGCCATCATCAGCTAAACATCATTCGTTTTTAATACGATTTTCGGCTTTATCCCCTTATCCGAAAAAAGAAACTGACACAAAACAGTCACATAAATTATTGTCATAAACTTCAATATGAATATACACCATTTGCTAGAGGGGGGGGGGCATTCTTTCGTTTTCTGTCCAGATAACTTTTAACCATTATTGAAATTGACTACGGATGCACAAAAGGGAATAGCACAATTTCACTTGGCCTCTTACCAGTTCAACTGCACGTCTACTTAATTATATGTACAATACAAAAGTTGCAGTTTATATTTACTTTTTAATATATTAATATTTAATACTTATCATGGTCGCAGCTGATAATTCTGTTTTCTTTCATTAATTGTCTTATTTCTTTTTATTTGTGCACCGTTTTTAACATCGAGTGAGTGAAGGTGTGAAACTACAGTTTTCAACCGGGACCACCTTCCCTACATTGTGCCGAGAGCTTTTACTGTCTGTTGCTTTTTACGGACACTGAAATATTTTTGCCGTTTTGTGCATCCGTAGTCGATATCGACAATGGTTAAAAGTTATAAAGACACAAAACGAAAGTTAAGAAATCGAGTTGAAAATTTTTTCCCAAAATAGAAGTAACCCCAGAGCGATGTAATTAGAAGATATTTAGTTAATTTAATGATTAATTGACTGGATTTTGTTAAAATATTAACCATAAACCATACTTGAAGTGAATATGTAATTAAACAAAAAATAATCTAAATTCTTTTTTTTTTTTAAATAGTCTCATCAAAATTTGTAAAAGTTTATATTTATCAACTGATCTGTGTGAAAATTGTTTTGTTTTTTCCGTAAGGTATTATTCTCATTCTTCACCGGTTGGCGATCGCGAGTGTAAACAAATCTTCAAACCTGATTTTCTGCGGTTTTCTATTGTCCACACAAATCATTTTTAGTTGATAATTTTCTCCAATCTTTCTTCTTATTAATAACACAAAGATTATTACGATAAAATTCATATAGAAAAGTATAGGCCTTGATCAATACCCAAGTTTCGCTCATTTCATTCGTTCGCATAATACGCAATCTTGTTTTTGTCCTGTTTAAGATTGAAACTTTGCAAGATACGACAGGAATGGAGACTTGGTTACTGTTTGGTATATATTAAATATATTGGATAACAATAGATTTTAGATATGTTAAATTTTGTCTTAAAAAATGTATATATTAGCATTATTTCCATGCTATTTTGTAATTCTTTGTTAACAATTAAATCTGAAATATGTTTTGCTATTTTATAAAAGTATTATTTAATTAAGAGAAAAACTCTTATTTTATGAGCTCTTATATCAACTATGCTCCAAATTCGCTTTCTGCTTTTGGTACCACTTCTAGGATGCAGTTCTAATAATTACGGCTTCATGGTCAACCTGACTTGATTATCTTTTTCTCCTCTTTGCTTGATTTATTCTTAGATTTACAAAAAATCTAATAAAAGACTTTGATTTCCTCCATTAATTTAAACCTGTTTCACTGATAAAATATCAGGAAGCAGCAAATGACCTCATGCAAAAATAGAATCACATCATCAATCTGAAAATCAAGAAAAATAGATTCTAAAATCAAATTAATTTTCAGTTAGGTTTTCAATTTGTATCATTATTTTATTTTTCCTTTTTGTTGAGATTAATGATACATTTTAAAAAGACCTTACAAATAAGATTGTTGTTTTTTTATTCATGTTGGACTGAATAATGTATTCATCTATCTTGTTAGAAATGTCTTCAACAACCTTGCTAAGTGACTGATATCTTCTGTCTGAACGTGTTGGTATTCTAGTCTGCTTGAAAGAAACCTAAACTTGATAATGAATTGAAAATAAATCTGGCTACTAGCTAATATTTCAGAATAGAAATGCTAATGTAGATGTGCATGGCATCTTATTTTACAGTTGTGAACATAAATCTGTGTGGGTGCAAAGATGTACCGATAAAATGCAGGTTATCTTTGTTCAACCTGATCATCTTGAGAATCATCTTCTAGTAAGTCCTAAATATACTAGCATTACTTAAAATCCTCAATTTCTATGCTGAGAGAAGACTTGGAAATTTTCCTCTTACCAAGTTAAAAAGGTTTTTGTTCAGTTTATGAAACCACTTTAACTTGGCAGTAAAATGATTGAGAATTTTCTTTCAATTTCAAAGGCCAGATTAATTTTTTAACCATTGAATAGAGAAAGAAATTTCTTTTTGGATCTCTTATGCAATTGCATTTTATTATTTACATGAATTTATATTTAATGTCCGATAAATAATTTCATTTACTATAAGAGTTTAATCTTGAACCTTTTGTGCCCTCTGTGAGGAATCCAAACATTTCACCAAATTAAAAAAGAAATTCCCTAGAAAGTAAAAAAAAGAAATAAAAGTTGCTTTACAAAGAATTGTTGAAAGGAACTGATTGTATTATTTCAATCCTTTCAAGACTAAGCCTGAATTTTTAAAAGCGTATTTTAAAAAAAGCCAAAAAACTGTGTTCATTTTTATATATCGATTTCAAGAAAATTATTCTTTTATTAAATGAAAACTTGTCCATATTTTGAAGAACCAAAATTCAGATGGAATGTATTTCTTGTTCAACATTAATCCTGGGACAGATGAAAAATCAGAATTGGCAGATCAACTAGTTGGTCCAATCATGTCATCCGTGGATTTTCATGCTATGACATTATTACGATAAAATTGATAGGTTACAAGTTTCAGACTCCTTTTTTTTTTTTTTTTTTCGCAAATATCAGTGGTGGGAGATGTTATTGTTAATGGCTTGCTAGTCGTTCGATTTTATTTTGATTTTAACTGTATTTTTCTTATCAACAAAATGGGTGGGGGGGGGGTCTGTTTTTTCATGGCCTATACTATTCGTTGGGTTGTGTTATATTTGCATGAATATTTTTTCAAATTTCAGTTCTAGTGTCTAGATGTCCATAGACTTCTAATGGACATCATTTTCATATAGAAAGTACGGGCCTTGATCAATACCCAAGCTTCGCTCATTTCATTTGCACATTTCTTTCCTATATAAAATTTTTAAATCTATATTCCTATGCAACAAAACTTCCTGAAAAAGTCAATGTGATTTTTAGCATGGAACTTCATTGACCAATGCATCATAGTTAGGAGTGTAGGATGTTATTGCTGTTCGTAAACAATCCTCAATATACTTATCGGTAAGACAAGATCTGTATTTTGATTTTATGATATTCATAGTCGAAAACTGTGATTCGCAAAGGTAGGTGGATCCGAAAAGCGGTGTTGTCTTGTATGCTGCAATTTTCAGGAAAGGAATTTTTTCTCTTACAACCAAACTCCAAATGTTTGAGTCTGTTACAAATGATTTTAGCACAATGTCATTCTGCAGTTTCCAAATCTCTAGTTACAGATCTTCTGTTTTTACTTGAATGTCTTCCAATGACTAGCGCTATCTGTTACGTGGCAAGTAAAAGGATTTAATAAAAATGTAATCACTGGCTCCATGATAGTAAAATATTCAAATCTTTTTGCTCCTAAAACAATTGAAGGTGGATTACAAATGGTGACTGGTTAAAGTCACTGTCACTTATCATTTTCTTCATATTTAGGAAATGTGTGAAAGAGAGAAATCCATAAAACATGTTTTGCTTTAAATGAATTTATAGAGCCTTTCATTCAAGATGTTTGTTTTTTCCCTGAAGCTCCAAATTTAAAGAATTTAATTTTTCTGTGATGTTTCTGAGAAAATTCAAAACCACCAACCAGCAAGAGTTGCATAGTTGATCAAAGTTTTGATTTCTGGATTGGAGAAAAACTTTTATCTCTTCAATTAGGCTTACAAATCTTGCCAGAACTTTACTGAGTCATCATACTTCAGTATGTAAAATAGGGTCAGATTTTGTTTTTTTGGGGGGCTTTCTTTTTTCGTGTATTGTTTGGTTTCACAGTCAGCTATTAATCTGACAACCTTGTCTTGGCCTAACAAAGAGGGGTAGGGGTGTACAGGGAGAACCGGGTGCAAAAAGTTGTACGCCCAAAGAGTTAAGATATGCAATTGTAACATTAGAAAATTAAAACCGTCAATGGTAGTATTATAAAAAAATTCTTTTTAAAATAATGGTAGCCAGTCTATGGCAGGCACACGGATGGGGACCGCTGGTATACAATATCTTCAGAAATGTAAATCTACCAAATTTATATATCATTAGAATAACAATTTTAAGAGGGCATCCAAAAAAATGTAGTAAATTTGAAGAAGAAATAGAAAATATAACATGGACAGTAATATTGGTACCATTCCTTAACATTTCGTTGCACACCTTTTGGCAATGATGACTGTCGCCAAACGTTTCTTGTAGCCATCTATAGGCTTCTTGCAGCTGTCAGTTGGTTGTTTCTCCTGATTTTTCTTTACAATTTGTTCAAGCTCTTGAATGTTTGAAGGATTCCTGCAGTGTATGGTATGTGTCGAAACCATGACACCAGATTTCCACTCTCGCTAATATGTGTTCCTTATTTTTTCAAAAATGCTACAAAAAGCTAGCTTTAAGATTACAGAAAGAGTAAATAAACCAATTATCCCCTTCAATTATTTTTTGCTAGTTCATAGGTGTATAATAGATCTATCCCGAGTCTGTGGATGACTTGAAAAATACATTGATTTCTGATAGATTTTGAAGCTCTATTTTTAAAAATTCCCTAAACAGCTTTTTGCTCATAATTATCTCCATCAATTAGATATCTGAACATCATCATATATCCATCAATTAAATAGTGCACTTTTTACAATAGGGGTGTTTTCGAGTGATCTAAAGGGTGTGGTCTACCAAAAAAAGTTTCCGCTTCACTCCCAGCCCCCCCAATATGAACTTCGTTCCGACTGCCCTGGTGTGTGTGTGTGTGTCGATGGTGTGATGACATCAGATATTGCTAAGCAATTAATGACCTGCTCAGCAACAACAATTTAAGAATGCAAACAACAATATTTTTTGTTTGTAACACTTTTCAATGAGTGCACAGGAACTACACTCTGATCCTAGGCAGAAGTGCTGGGGAGCAACACTTTGATCATAGGCAGAGCATACAGATACTCTGATCCTAGACAGAAGTGCTGATCCAAATGTAAACAGTCTGGTCATTCTTGACAGGTACTATGCTAGTATTGTTATATTCACTTTACCTAAAGTTTTAAAAGTAGTAATAAGCAGTTTTAATTGCAACATGTGTCAATACCAAAAGAAATTATGCTTGACACTACAAAACGTGCATAGCTGTTCATGTGCCAGTAAAAGAAACCATTTTGAAAAGTCCATTCAGAGTTTAAGATAGTTTTTGATTATAAATAAATCCTTACTATTCCTTGAAAATCAGAAATCATGGAAATAACAATTTCATGATGAACTTCAATGCTTATGGTAGGGCAGAACATTTTCTACCAGTGTTTTGAGGCTTTTATCCACAGTAAGGTTTATCACAAATTCACTAAGAAAAAAAACAGATTTTTAATTTGTAAGAATAACCTTTGTGTTGAGCCTACTTGTAAAATTCATGATTCTCATATGGTATGAATGTCAACTTTGGAATGAATGCAGACAAAATAATAATTTTAAAATTATCAAGAATTCATTGTAACTTGAGTGTGGCCAAGCCTTGTTAATTTCCTTCAGGCAGAAACTTTGGTGGCGTTACTTTTTGACAACGCCCATAGAATTGTCTTCATTGCATGAGAAGGAATGACAATTGAGTCTGTCAAAATATCCAATTGAAATTATCAGCACTGGGACTTCACTCCTTCAGCTTCTAATAGTAAAGTTTTCTTTATTTTGTAATGTACAAAATTTGGCACAAAGGCCATTTGGAGGGGAGTAGGGACGAGGCTGGTCATCGCTTAACTATTTGGTTCTTAACTAGATCCATTTGTGACCCATACATTCTTCTAATAGGAAAGTGGAAGCTTCCCTCAAAGTGTGAAGCTAATATACTAATGGTAGCACCCCAAGGCCAGCCCTGATTGGTTAATAACCCAGCACTATGTAAATCCCTGCCATTCAAGAGCCATCTAGATATACTCTAAACAGCCAATCATGAAGGGGGACACAACTCCTATTAACTTATAAATAGTTAAGTCATTCCATACCAAAACACCCAATTTTAGGAACTTTCCCCAGGTCACGCTCTCAGATTCTCCTGAAAAAAATCACAGGTGTTCCTATACCAAACTTATGGAGAAATCCAAAATATTAGATCTGTATCTCTAATAATTTGGAAATTAAAAATCTTTGAAATTTTACTTAATTTTATGCATTTTGCCGAAATGAGCCTTTTCGTCCAACCTGAAATGGGGAGATGCTGAAAAGTTCTTGGCCTGACCAATAAGCGAATGACCTAGAAGCAAGGATCCTGCAAATGGGCACTTTTCAATATAAAAGAACATTCTTTCCAGCTACAGTGACAAAATGATGCTCAGATTTCGGGAAGTTGGTTGGGCCAAGAACTGACATTGTTTCACAAGCCAAGAACTTTTCAGCACCACCCCTGTATGCATTAAAAAAGATTTGGGCCATTTTCATAGCTTTGTAAGTGGAAAGGTACATAAGATACACCTGATCTGATTACATTTTTGAATTCTACAGGAAAGGTTAGCTCTAGTTACAAAGCTTCAAATGCCATATCAAGGGAGCTGTCAATGTCGGAAGTTGGACGGAAAGGCTCGTTCGGCAAAATGCATGAAATTAAGAAAAATTTCAAAGATTTTTAATTTCAAATAAATTCAGACGTAATATTTTGGATTTCTCCATAAGTTTGGTATAGAAGAACCTGTGATTTTCTTTTTTTTCAGGGGAATCCGAACGTGTGACCTGGGGAGCCCTGGGTGATTTGATATGGAATGACTCAATGGCATGTGACTGGTTATAACAGCTGACCACAAAAACATTTATTTTTATTGATAGATGTTATCAATGGTTATCAATTGCCAGTCCATGTTTCTCATCGGATTAGAATTATTATAACAATTGTCTAGAGAGCTCTTCATTTTATTTATTATATTTAAATAATGCATGAAATTGCTATGGTCAACATTTCATGTAAATGTGAGCTCTCAAGCATTGCAACATCACCATATTTTGTACAATCTTCTTGAATATCTATTGTGCTTGAAGAATGTAGGAGTTGCTCAGAAGGTCTGTTGTTCAGAGCCGACTGTTTAGCTGATTGGACTTAGGGTCAAAAAGTAAATACTAGTAGCCTTTTATTGAACAATCATCAGGGGTGTAGTGAATAAAATTGTTTTCAACAAAAATGCTATCATTAACAGCAGGCAGTAGAAAATAAGAAATGCATAAACAAATAACTGCAATACAAAATAAAAATGAAAGTTGAATAAAGCTGATGCTATGTTCATTTATTCCAGATTTATGTAAACTTTCTAAGTGTTTCAAATAAATATACTAAGTTTTACATGCAATCTAGATTTATCAAAATCAGTCCTTCATGTTGAAGTATAAATGTAGATTTTTGCACTCTTGTGTATCTATACAAATGCGGCTTTAGCTACATTTAATTATCTTATTTAGCAAAATGAATTTTGTTTGCTTTTTGTATAAGTGTTTGTTTAAAAATTGCCTCAAATGTTGAAGAAAACATTGGAGATTGATACTCTGAGAATCATGCAGGCGTCACTGTACAAAGAGGAAAAATAATTGTATATATTCTACATTTAGGGCATGCCTTTGTAAAACTTGCTATACCCGAGTCGTACAAATATAAGCTGTTGACTAGTCTCTAAAACTCTGCTTTTCAATAATGCATTTGGTTCATCTGACCATTGCATTTCTGTAGTGAATGTACATACCATAGGGATTTGAATAAAGACATGAACACTGTTTATTTATGAGCTGTATCCTCCAGCTTTTAGATGAACATTTTATTTTTGTTTCATCTGGAAATGATTAGAGTAAAATTGATTCATTCAAAAGTTTTTATTCCTTTATTTCATTTAATGAATTTGTGAAGAAAAGATGCAGCCATCTCAATTTCTGAATAGATTCTGATCTGTAATGATTTAAGCTTTCATTTCCATGTGATGGTTTCATTGCTTTTATTCATTAATACCCACTTCTTTGATTATTAACACCTTAACTGGAAGCATTTTTAATAATGCCAATTTGGCTACTCTATCATCTGCAATTAAACCTGAGACAGTTTCCTTCTTGAAGCACAAAGGAAGCTGGGTCAGTCCAAAGATTTCTATAAATAAAATATTACTCATCTCTGGTAATTTTGATAGAAATTTTGTACAGTTTGTTTTACTTCTCTCAAAAATGTTTTTATATTGTTAGACATGAAATCTTTCAAATAGGACTTTAATACATCTTGGTAACACAAATACAGAAAACAAAGTACATATGCTTTGTACTGATTTGGCTTTTAGTGCAAGATTCAAATTACCAAGAGTTGACAGTTATGCATGAAACTATCATATCTGGGTTTTTATAAATACATAAATGTTGCCCGGCCCTGTCAGCTGGGGCCTAGAATATGCCGACTGCATCCCCTGCAGAGGGGTAGGACCCCTCCCAACCAGAGAACAATTGTTCTTTCACCAAAGTCGCAAGACTCCAGTTAAGGAAAAGTAACCTTTCACCAAAGTCGCAAGACTATTTTTGGGGCAATTTTAAACTGATTTCGGCATTAAATGACCCATCAAGGGTTGATATGCCAC
The DNA here is from genome assembly GCA_006491835.1 of Architeuthis dux. Lineage (NCBI taxonomy): Eukaryota > Metazoa > Mollusca > Cephalopoda > Oegopsida > Architeuthidae > Architeuthis > Architeuthis dux. The sequence continues at coordinate 1,760,737 of VCCN01003247.1, forward strand.
TAAACAGATGAATCCACAAATGTTGCTCAAAAGAAATTAACATTTTAAGCTATAAAACATTTAAAAAATTATAGAAAGTTGGTGCATGAATTAATTTTTGCTAGTTACACTGATAAAGCTTACAGTACTATATTGTATAAATTGCTTTTTGCTTTATCATTGAAATTGAGTAATGTTGTACATGGTGAGCATTCCATGGAGGATAGTTTGCAAATGCCAGCCACTGTGCATGAAGAGTACAAAGAAAAACAAAAGAAACCTTGCAGCCTGATTCATTTTGTGACATCAAGTTGCTTATAGATCTGTTTTGGGATAGTGATGGTTTGGAGAAACGATCCTTTTCATGGGTCACTTTACCTTGAAAAGAGGCAATTGAATCTAGATATAAAACTGCAGATTGCAGGACAGTTTCTGATTCTCTTTCATCTTATTATAGAATGTTTGTATATTGTTGGTTATCGGGCATTTTTCTTAGTTAATTGTATTTTTTCTGCAAAACTTTGAAGCCAGACTAGAAGAGACAAAATTACTTGAATTTATGAACACAGCTTTTGTACATTACATGTATTATGATAATTGGAACTGATATTTTGTCAAAGAAAGCTAATGATCTTTTTTTATATCTTTTTTATAGGTAAGTGTCACTTTTACTGATATTTCTGGACTCTTGTCTACCAAATCTTTGTGCAAATGTTGAAACGGTAAGAAACATTTTATCTGTATACATTATGGCTCATGAGTGGATTTGAATTAATAATAGGTTTATTCAAAATCATGAACTTTCAAATCCTATAATTTAAATCTGCATGTGGTAAGTTTCAAAGAAAATGCATTTTGGGAAACTTTTTTTCTCTCTCCATGGTGAATAAAGAGAAACTTTCAATTTCTTAATTCTTTGTTTTCAATAATCGTTTATCTCTTCAAATATAATGCATCTTGGGATGCATTATCTCTTCAAAATTAATGCATCTTGGGATG
>VCCN01003247.1:1767606-1804080 GCA_006491835.1 Architeuthis dux
ACCTCCCCCCCTCCATTTCACTCCTAACCTTTTTGGCGGTCTTTGGCCATTTCTGGCTGCTTTAAAAATATTTAGCGCTTTTTGGCAGCCAAAATAGCGCAAAAATATTTTTTGAGTTGGCAACACCGGACTTGATGCTGATTCTATGATCTGATTTCAATGTTTGTAAAGAAGTGAACCGGGTTTTTTAGTCTTGTTGTTCTAATAATAGAAATATGAATAAAACCACAAAAATCTTTTTGCTGATTATATCATGTATGAAAGTTGTCAAAGAAAAGAATGCTACCAAGGCTGAAATATAACGTTCATGATTTTGGGTGTGCTTTATTAAACTAGAATGTATGCAGCTATGTGTCTTTATCTAAGTTTGAAATCCCATTAATAGCAAGAGGACAATTTTCTTGCACTAGCACTCTTTAACATAAATAAGTCTGACTATTTCAATAAATCTTTGTATCTAGTAATGGTTTATTCTGTTCACTGTACTACAAACCTTGTTAGTTACACATTATGAAGTGTTTTAAGTATTGCTTGGAAATTTGCAAAATCTTGTATCCCTTGCTGTCATCAGGAGGATGATAGTCTAAGATTTAAAGTGCACTCTTGTGGGGAATCTGAGTCAAATATGCCCCTCTATCCATTTCAGATTCATGGGGGAGTGATTAGAAAGACTTGTTTAATATAAATCCATATTCTACTAACTCTAATTGTCATTATCTTTTCCCGGTAAACTTTGTCCGTTGTTCGCATAAGTATTTTGGTTTGGTCTACTTGTTTAAGAATTACATTTTTTTAATCTGATATAAATTTATTTCCTGATAAAAATCCACCTGATAGTAGTTTCACACAGCCAATGTAGATCCTTTTTGATGTCCTGTGTTATTCAAAAGCCATCAAAACATTCATGCTATATAAAATTGTATTTTGGTTAGTTATATTCCATTGGGATTGAATATTAATTTACTTCTGAAGGGTTTTAGGCATACATTAGGTATTGCTCAAAATCTGGATGAATTCTCTTCAAACTAACTTTTCATTCTTTTACCAGCTTAATTTATCACATTCCCTAGCCAGATAAAAAATGACTCCCGTTGATATTTAGTGCCCCGAGTTTTTGCATATTACAGATAGTGAGAAGTTTTCTTGAGATTTTGAGGAAGTACACTACATAACTACATGGCAAAAGAACTTGTCCTTGAAAGGAAATCCACAATTTGGATTTCTTGTTGTTCAATGTTTCACCAAGAAAACAATAGAAATAGTCTTAATTAGACAGTAATTTCACTATTGTTTTTAATGACAAAGATGTTTCGCTATTCTTTCCATATCAGTTAATGTGACAAGTTCTATTCATATTCTGTAAAATAACTTTAGGATTGTCAGAAAGCCAGAAGAGAAAACTGAACTGATTGAACTGGACATTCTGGACTTTGATTTAAAATAAATAAATAAATGTGGCTTGGCTTGTTACCCACAATTTGAGGTTGTGTGTGTTATATGTATATATCTTTATTGTCATTCTAATTACATGTTTTACTATCAATTTCTCTCTCGCCATCTTTGATCTTAAACTTCTCATTGCTTATTGCCTATTGTCTGATATGATTTCAATTTCTCTGCTCTTTTGTCTTTCTTTCTTCACTCAACTTCAAAGATGTCTTCAACTAATCCTGCTTTTTCTCTTCCTGACATTATCAAAAATGCTTTCTCTAATTTTTATTTTGATTTGCTATTGTTTTTCCCATGTTGACTTTTGGTTTGCTTTTGAGAACCAGCAATTTAACTTTGCTGGATTTATGGGTTTCCAGAAAATCATTTCAGGAAACGTTTCCTATATCTTTATTTGCAGAAAGTTATTTTAGCTTGATGTGCTATCATTAAAAGAAACATTGCTTTCTGAGCTGTAAATGTCTATAATGGTTAACATTTCAGTTTGATTAAATTTCTATTACCTAAATACTTGTGCAGATGTATCTATGGAAATAAAGATATGTATTCATAAAAAATAACAAAACTTATGTTGCTTTGCTTTAAGTGGTCCTAATAAGTGTTGGAAAATTGATCTATAACTCTTTGTATGATGTGTACATAGATATTTTCTATAGTTTTGAGAAGGGTCATTAATATTCAAATGGTTCTTCAGACGATTGAAAACCTTCTTGTTATTTGTGTTGTAAACACGTTTCGGCCAATCCATTCTTCGGCCTTCTTTAGGTGTAAAATCCGAGTGTGATGGGTTAAACAGAAGTTAGGTTTCGACTAAGTGCATTAGCCAGACAAGTGCGGATTTCAACCTGATGTGGCTTCCAACAAACCTGAACCCGACAAAACAAACACACTTCTGTTTAACCCATCAAACCTGGATTTTTCACCAGAAGAAAGCCGAAGAATGGATCAACCGAAACATTGCTTACAACACAAATAACAAGGAGTTCAATTGTCCGAAGAACATGTGTGTACATAGCATTTGCCAATATGTCAATGAATTAAATCAAGAAAACTAGGATTTTACACATTTTCAAAACCATGAAATTCAAATTTATTTTATAAAATATTTTCATGTAAACAATTGTAAAATGTGTATAACTTCTGCAAACCCTATATAATCCCTACCGGTCTCATGCTGACAGCTCCTGAAGAGATTTACTTTATTGTATAAGTTTTGTCCACTTATATACTTCCCTTTGTAATTCAGTTTTGAAACTTTTCCTAACCATGTAAAGAACTGATGTGCATCAGTTTTGAACTGCGCTTACTTTGGTTTATGAAGTCTTTACTGGAACTTGATGTATTATTAACCTTAACTCTTGAAGTCCTAAAGAGCATGAGGCTGCACGTAAACAAACATGGCCGAAAATCCTTAAAAGCATGAGGCTGCACAAGTCTTTCTTGCAATACTGCCAATTTTCACAACAATCTGCCCACAAGTAAAGACACTATAAACATTTGAATAAACAAACCATTTTTAGCCATTTTCTGCTCAATCATTACGGGGCTGGGCTTTGGACATAGAAAACTTTCAACAGGATGTTAAGAGTTAAGTAGGGAATTAATATAATCACTGCTCAAGGTAAATTACCTCTTGTCAGAAATGTGTGGGTTCAAGAAATTATTGTGACTTCTCAAAGTAACATAGCTCTCTTAGAGAGGACACTTAATATAATCTAGTAAAAATTGTTCAGAAGGCATGTATAAATATTGACCTTAAGTATCACAGTTGAACACTCTTATTGCTTTTGCTATTAAGTAATGAATTGTACTTGTAGTTTTTGGCATATTACTGAAAGCCAAGAGGTTAGAAGTTCCATCCCAAGTACAAGGCTTGAGAGTCTCATTATTATCTACTCCTATAGAAGAGGGAATACTAATTTCTGAACAGAACAAAGGCCCTTCTATTTATCAGTCACAAAAGTACTTATAAAATCTGTGGTATCCACATAAACTAAATATCTACTCAACTAGAATGAAGACTGATTTGAAAGGGACCATTTCCTGTTTTGTTGTTTATTCATGTGCGGGTGTTTAATGGAATCTTCTAAAATGAATGGTTCCTCTCCTGATCATTTTAATTTTTTTTATAAAGTATAATACAAGTACACAATCTCTTATCAGAAACCCTTGGGACCTGACATGTTTCAGAATTTTCCAGATTTGGGAATGGTAGTTTGAATTTCTGTTGGAATGGCAATTTGTTTCTTTGTCATCTGTGGTGGTGGTTCCAACACTTTAATCATCAGTAAGATGCCACGCAGATACACCATGGTCAAGCTTCTGCAACTGAAGCATGTCTGACGGGTAGGAGCACTGAGACACAACTGACTCGACAGTAGGTTTAAGCGTGGGTTGGATCAGGCTTCAAGTTTTGGAGCCAAACACTAACTTTGGTGTGAGATGACCTCCATGAAAAAAAAAAAACTTTCGGATTTCAGAATTTCAGTTAAGAGATTGTGTACCTGTATAAATATATTGGATTTCTCAATCTATACAGAAGCAAAAATGAGTGCCTAATGAATTTATGCTGCTCAAACTTATGACCGATATAAAGTGGAGTGCTGATAAACAGAATCAAAGGGAAAATGTATCACACCAAAATATACAATTTTAACGTTTGTAAAATCTTTAATAGCCATACAGTTTGAATTAGTTCTATTTACTAATAATTCTATGAAAATCTTTCTTCTATCATAAATCTTAGTTTTGTAATAAATTGTATAAGCTGATGGTAGATATAAAAATGTTTGGTTAACTTCTGGTAATTGCAAATGAAGTATATTTGTCTTCATGTTGTGTAGGAATGTCTAATTATGGGAGATCTATTAAATATTGTTTCAATTTTGACCTCTTGATATTGACTCCACCAAACAAAGCAAGTGTATTGTTTTGTTGAAATAATGAATATGGCAATGTATATTTTTGTAAGATAAATATAGGATTATGACCCAGGCCCTCAGGCTTGTTTTCGTGACTTGTCACATTGTTTCTTGAGGCATTCTAAGCTTTTTATATAGCAACGGCTTCTTGACAAAAAATTCCAGTTGTTTTATGAAGGACATGAATTTCCTTTTCCATTTTTGTTTCTCTCTCTCTCTGTTCTCCTGTCCTCACGTGGGTGTAAAGATGATTGCTCTCTGTCATTTTTAGTTAAAATGAACTGTTGATACCTAAGTGATAATTAGCCAACTTATCCTTCCTGTTTCCTTTCCTCAAAACTCAGCCTTTTGTTCTATGTTTTGCCTTTTCTTCTATTTGTCCTTTGAGACATCTCGTTGCTTTTCTTTAAAACTCCTTGCAATCACGATGAGGTTTCCCAAAAAGACTTAGCAAGTAACCTTTTTTTTTTCTCAACTGCCCCCCCCCCTTTATTAAACTTCATACTTAACTAAAATGAAAATCACAAAACTAACAAAAATGCATATTCCCTTATTTACTTATTAGAACACAACTTTCAATTCAAATATGGAGATAGGATGTTTAAAGAACATAAATTTGGGATATCGATAGCAAATATTTTATTTTTGTAGTAATATTAACTTGAATTTTTATTAGATGAGGCATTATCAACCGTTATTAATTTATGACTGGTATTTCTTTCATCTTGAATTGTTTTTCATCGCAAGTACTCAGACCATCAGATGGAAGAAATACTAGTTTTATTTAATCTACAAGCAACTAAATAAACTTGCTTCTATTTTGTAGGGATGAAGTAAGGATACGGTTTTATTTAATCTACAAGCAACTAAATAAACTTGCTTCTATTTTGTAGAGATGAAGTAAGGATATGCTTTTATTTAATCTACAAGCAACTAAATAAACTGACAAAAGCTAAAAGAAATGAGAATGAGAGAAAGGACATTATGCATGGTTGGACATGACCCATGCAGATGTCACTATGCTATAATCTTTCTTTGATCATTTTTTAAAAGAATGATCCATTTCTCTGCAGGAGATTATAAAATGATTCTTTACTCTTTTGAAAAGCGTTCAGTTTTCTTTATTCTCTTGTGAATAAATACTTGAATTGATTCAAGTAGGGGTTTTTATAGGAGATCAGCTGGCTGTATTATTCACCATCTATTGTCATTAGTTTTTTTAAAAAAAGTAACCCTTGATGAACTATTTGGGTACCTCCAATAAAATATCAACTGTATTGGTTTTTCTAAAATACATCTGCAGACAATTTTTGCATGTGTGCAGTGGCGTAGCAAGGGTTCTCAGTGCCCGAGGGCATAATTTTGGCACCCTCCTACCTCTAAGATGTTTTGGTTATTTTGTGACTCATTACCCACTTAATGAGAATAACATGCAGAATTAATAAATACCACCTTACATAGGCCTAAAATAAAGTCACACTATAACATTTAATTAGTATAAACTTTTTTTCCTATGACTTTTTTCCTACCCAGAAAATCAAAGTTGTGACTTTTCTTCCTATTACGTTTTTTTAAGGTAGCTTAGAGTAACGCTACATTGTGACTTTTTCTTTCCGTGACTTTTTCTTCCTTAAATATATTGTAGACTTTGCGCCCGGGGGCAATTGCCTGCTGTCGCCCGTTCCCAGCTATGCCACTGCATGTATGCTATTAGAGCAATGGTTCTCCATTACTGTCTTGTATTTAGAGAGAAAAGAAAACTGATTTTTTTTTTTTTTTTTTTTTTTTTTCTTCATTCCTCATCAGAATGAAGTATAGTAGTACCAGTTAAGTATATACCATTTACAGACTTTTTAATCTTTCCTATTGCCTTGAGATGATATGGTTGCTGTTGAAGGCCTAACATTGGCCACTACTGTTGATAATTCTTCATCATTAAGAACAGGTTTAAAGAAGTAACTCATTGATCACCTCTTTTTCCAATCTTTTAATTGATCACCCCCAACGCAGCATGCTGCCAAAAGATGTTGGTCACATGACGGTTTCTATTGAGTGACTAACCGGACCAGTTCCTATTCAATTTCATCATTCTGCATTTTTTTAAAATAAATTTCTGGTCACTGATAAGACTGACATTTTTTTTTTTTTTTTTTATTGCAATCACGTTTTGCTTTATACCATTGCGAGAATCCTCTGAAATTAATATTTTCTGCTGTTAAATTAATTTTAAGAAAATTCTGTGGAGGGAAAAAAAAAAAAAACTATCAAAATAGCCAATGGGTATTTTGATAGTTTTTTTTATTTCCCTCCACAGAATTTTCGCTCCCGTAAATGTACAACCCAATGACGAGACGTCTCTCATATCGGAACATGTACAATCATTTTCAATTTTGTTGTGACCTCTATTTCTAACCTAAATTAATCCTGTATTAATGATGAGTTGAAAATATATTAAAGTTTTGTATGAAATATACAAAATATACTTAGAAAAATTGTTGATTTATCAAATATCACTATAATGCGATGAATTTTTCTAATATTTCATTGTTTTTTTAAAAACAATTTTATATATTACATACATGGATTCATACAATAATTATAAAGAAGTGAATATCCATTTTGACTCCTGCTGAAACAGATATGCTAACCAAATTAACTTCACAGACTAAAGGGAAGTAGCCTATTTACCAGATGCTGCTGCACAGCACGATTCACTTTACACAGTTCTGCAGCCAAGATTTTGTCATCTTCAGTTGAGCTGGGGAGAAACATAAGCAGGGCTGTGGTGAGTCAGTACACAAAACATATGACTCTGACTCCTCAATTTATGGTACTCCTGACTCCTACTTATAATTACACTAATTATATATTTCTTACATTCATTGAAAGCACACAACATACAAGGCACAATATTTTTATCATCAATTTTGACTAGTTTTTACCTTTTTTTTTACTTATTTTTTAGTTGTTTTTATTACAACTTTAAGTAAAATTAATGTAACATATGGTAATTAAACACAGCGTGCTGTGTTTAACTATCATATTTGACATCCGTAAGCATTTCAGATGCACTGTTTGTTGTACCTAGATGAATTCATGGTGTGCAATAACAAAAACAAATTAATGGCTTTTAACTTCATTATTGCCTTAATCTGATGAATATGTTGTGTAATTATACTTTTTAATAAAAAAAAATATAGTTTTGGGAGCCTTTCTATGCTCCATATTTTACATTCATATAACCACGGATTACCCATTTTATTTTAGAAAATAGAAAAAAAACTTTTTCCCAAGTAATGTTTTGTGCCTTCAATCCATAATACCTTCATTTCGTCAGGAAATTTGTCAGTTTTGAAAAAAGTTACCATATATACTTCTACCGTGAGGATAAAGCAGTAAATTCCAGAAAATCTAACTCCAATATAAGCAAGAGATTAGACTGAACTTGTCAAGAATAGAAATTTCACTGGCAATTTCAAGCGATAATCAAGACATTTGATGTTTCATTAGCAAGAAGAGAAAGGCAACTATAAACCTATAAAATTAATTCACATTTGAATTTTGCATCCTTGATGAATACGAATAAATGATAAGTTATGCATGTAATGTTTATTTATTTAAAAAATAGATGTATAAAAAGACAAATAAAAATAAATAAGGTTAACCAAATCTAAAAAGATTTTCTTCAGATTAGGCAAACACTTCTGAGCCTGTAATTATATCATTGTGAAGCGACTGTATCTGATATTCGATTAGCAGTTTTTGAATTTGTTTTTCTATCAATACTTTGATCTTTATTTTCAATATAAGCCGAATTTCTGATTTTAGACGGTTTTTTTTTATACGGAAAAAAAACCAAAAACACAACCTATATTCAAGTATATGGTCAGTCTGGCCATTTTTACCGAATCCGATTCCAGTAACCTTAAATTTCTTCGGACTCCACGGCCTTGAAAATAACAATGATGATAGGAGTGTTAACTTCTGCTGGTTTCCCTTACTGCCGATCTCCACATCACAACGGCATAGTGTACAAAAATCATAAGTCATCTTTTCTGCTTTTGGCAATAAATCCAAATAATTCTTTGGCCCATTCATTGTTAAATGTAGTCTTTTCAGCATTTCTTTTGTGGGCTTGAAACAAGAACAAAGATGTCAACCAATCTCCACCACAGCCTTGGCCACACTGACCCTCTCGGACGTGTTGACAAACGTGACTCATACACACTACAGCTCATCAGCCATGTTGACAACGGCAACTGCATATAATTAATGTTAACCGTTGTTATGGCTTTCTGTTCCCACTGTTTTAAGTATATCTGAAGTATTGAACTCCTTCTTGTTATTTGTGTTGTAAACACAACGTTTCGGCTGATCCATTATACAGCCTTCTTCAGGTGTAAAATCCGAGTGTGATGGGTTAAACAGAAGTTATGTTTAAAGGGGATAACCCTTGTAGCACATGGCCCGGGTGTTTAAGACAAAGACACAGAAACACCCAGGCCATGTGCTATAAGGGTTATCCCCTTTAAACATAACTTCTGTTTAACCCATCACACTCGGATTTTACACCTGAAGAATGGATCAGCCGAAACGTTGTGTTTACAAAAATAACAAGGAGTTCAATCGTCCGAAGAACCATTTGAATATTAATGACCCTTCTCAAAACTATAGAAAATATCTGAAGTAATTTATATAAGTTTTTTAGTCAGACACCAAAAAGGTGGACAAATTAATGTCTGGCTTGAGCCGGAACCAAACAGAGGACTGAGTGGTCAAAAGCCAGACATCTAGCCTCTATAGTTAGTATATGACCATGGTTTCCTAACTATAAAATGGGTTTTGGACCCTAACTGACTCTAAACTACCAGCGATTTGAAATCGACGCCCTAAAAAGCCGGCAAAGCTGAATGGTCAGACGTATTCCTTTTGTTTCACTTGGTCGACCGTTAGACCTATTTTCTAGCTCTGCGAACATGATATGGCGTTTTGGTCTCGTACCAAAATCTATCTCCCCAAAACATACAAACACACACAACCAGAGTGTATTTCATTACAAATAGAACAAAATCACAAACTGACAGGAAGGCTTACCTGTTTAAAAAATATTGTCACCATAAGTTAATTCTTTATTTCCTAATGTACTCTTCGCTTTTATTCGGATCAAATTATTCATGGATCTTTGCCATGGAGACTTCTAAAGGTTTTTGTTTTTTCATCAGTAGTGATTGAGAAAAAGTTAATTCATTAAAAACAAACTTGGGAATATATTTTAATAAATGAAAGGTTCCTTTACATTAGAACATATTGTAAATCATTAGAATCTTTTCCTTCGTTGTTGCATGCGATCTAATGATACTGTGGGAATGGTTATTGCAATAGTTTAATGTAAGTGTGAGAAAATATTTTAAGAAAATAACTCTAATTAAGTAGACGTGTAGTTGAATTGAATAGGTGGCCAAGTGAAATTCTTCGGGCAAGACATGGAATTTAATATGGTTTAGCACAATCAACTGCATACCCCAAGTGACACTCAGCTAGTTTACAAAATATTTTCTGACAGATTCCTCTCTAGAGCATTTGATATAACTGCCTTGTTGAGTGTATTGAAGCCAGAACTGTTGGGTTCATTCTTGAACATGTATTTCATGAGGTAGCAAATGACCTGCTCATACCCAAACTCAATCATATTTGTTTGAAAGTAAAACAATTTGTTTCAATCTTCAGTCAAAGAAAAAGATCTGACAGATTCCTGTTTGTTTGGGCCATCATCAGCTAAACATCATTCGCTGTTAAAAAGAAAAAAAAGAAGAACCTGTTAAGATTTGGATAAGGGGAGCGCAAACATTTTTAATACGATTTTTGGCTTTATCCCCTAATCTGAATCTTATCCAAAAAAAAGAAACTGACATGAAACAGTCACTTAAATTATTGTCATAAAACTTCAATATGAATATACACTATTTGCTTTAAAAAAAGGCATTCTTTCGTTTTCTGTCCGCATAACTTTTAACCATTATCGAAATTTAATTTAATTTCTCCATGAAAACTTGCATGCTGCACCAACTTTATTTTACAATCAACTCTTGTCTATTTTGTGCATCCATATTTTTTGATGAAAATGGTATTTTGTCAGAAATATTTTTTATTGAGAATATTAGCATAAATCTTTTTTAAAACAGTTTTCTGTGGAAACTGTCATCGCCCGCGCACACTGATGTTTAAAATGGCACACAAATAAAAAGAAATAAGAGAATTAATATCTTCCGAACGGCCCAATAAAAAATATTTCCATGAGTTTTGAATGTTTTCTCCAAGGTTAGGTCTAAAAGCATCAGACAATCCGATTCCTTCCCAGACTCTGGCACATTTAGTGCTCTGTAATTGGAGTTTATATTCTATTCCCATTATGTCCCTGCACAGACCATTACCCAATGTGGCTTTTATGAAAGTTAAGATAAGTTATAGCCTAAAGATAATTCAATATATTTGGCCTCTCAGATCGGTTTGAATTGGTTAAGCTAAATTTATTTCTATAAGAGAAATAATATTTCAATTATCTTCTATGATATTTTTCTGCTTGTTCCTATGTTCAAATATGACGCTTGAATTTCAATAAGACAGTAGAAAGAGAGAGAGGAGAAAAGAAAGTTTGGTAGTTTACTGCTGGTGTAGAGAGGGCGGCGGAGTTAGATAGTTTAATAAGAGTGTAGGAAGAGGGGAGAAAAGAAAGGTAGTCTAATAAGAGGGTGAGAGGAGGGGTGAAGAAAGTTAGGTATTTTATTAAGGGAGTAGGAAGATTTTCACATATGAAACCATGTTTGTATAACGTTTAGATAAAAACATGGACAGGCAAGATTAGAAATGATAAGGGATAGAATGAGAAGATAGAGGCAACGAGTGAGAGAAGAGTAGAGGCATGAGATAATGCACAATCTTAGTTGTCAACATCCGCAGAATTTCTCTTTTTTTTGTTTTTATTTGTTCGTATTATCTGTATTTGTGTTTTTAAAATTATCAACTAAAATCCTCCATGTGTGTTTGCAATGTCCTCACAACAAGCGAGATAATTTGTGACTTTAAACTATAACGTGAAAAACAGCTGGTTAAACTGCAAGATACCCAATAAGTTTCAGGTTTAAGTTATATAGATGATAATAAAGGTTTTAAAAATAAATTTCACAAAAAGTTAAGATACGTGAAATTTAAGTTTCAGATGTAAGTTATAGTCAAAGGTTTTTTTGTTTCTTTTTAAATTCACAAACAATTTTATATAAGCTGGAAAAGTTAAGATTTAAAATTAAATATATTCTCTAGTTTTGAGAAGGGTCATTAATATTCAAATGGTTCTTCAGAGGATTGAACTTGTTGTAAACATGACGTTCCGGTCGATTAATCCTTCAGCCTTCTTCAGGTGTAACGGCGAGCATCTTCCTCTTTGGTAAGAAGTTCAGATTATTGACAGAGAACGATGTTGGAAGCAGAGAAAAATCAAAGAGGCAGCACACATCAAAATGTCGACTAAATGCATTAGCCAGACAAGTGCAGATTTCAACCCGATGTGGCTTCCACTTCTCAACAAACCTAAACCTGACAAGACAAAGACACAGAAACACCCGGGCCATGTGCTATAAGGGTTACCACCTTTAAACATAACTTCTGTTTAACCCATCACACTTGGATTTTACACCTGAAGAAGGCCGAAGAATGGATCGGCCAAAACGATCAACAACACGAATAACAAGGAGTTCAATCATCCAAAGAACCATTTGAATATTAAATATATTCTATTTTAAACAAAAATGCAACAACAAAGTTCTCAAACAAAAAATCTCTTATTTTATAAAACATCTTTTTATTTTATTTTTTCTATATGCTGTTTATTACGTCCTATTGTTTACACTGGAAACAACTTTTTCAAAGACAAAAATCTCCATTTCTTTTTTCCGTGTATTTATGTTCGCAATGTTTAGTATCACACATCTCTAATTGCTACACAGTAACATTTACCTTTTTTAATGTTAAGCTTTGTACTACTGCAACACTTAACTTCAGAAAATTGAATTTATTGACTCAAACTAGTAACCAGATAAGGCATTTGTGTTATTTTTCCTTGAGAGCTCATACCCAAATTCATAAAATCGCTTTTTAACAAATATGTAGGGTGACCATAATGTCGGTATAGTTTAATAGAGGCAATATTGACACCTTATATAATTTTTAAAAAGATACCCCCGTTAAATAAGACCCCTCGACTGGAAGCTTGAATAAATTCATCCGATTAAATGTTTCAAGTCCTCAAACTCCTAAAACTTTAGGAGTAGGTTGGATTTAGCTCCCAGAACGGTATATCATTTTTATTAATTTTATAATTTTAAAAATAAACATTTAAAATTTCAGTCAGAGATTTTTTATTATTGATCTTTATCATAAAAAATTCTCACCCGTCAGGAGCTTATGTTGTAATAACGGAACTGACGTGCCGGAATTACAACCTCCATTAAGAGTTGTAATATCAGTCATTTTTTAAAATGAGGGATCTACAGAACTGGAATACCACCCCAAAAGTGTTTACACTTAATGTTCATATTCTAATCTATAAAATTATCGGTTTGGGGAACTTTTAAATTTTATATATGTCACAAATTGACTTTATGCTAAGGTGGCCGATAAATGTTCCCCGTATGGTATTACGAGTTGCAGTAACACAAACTACACAACAGCAATTCTCCTGTTTCAGTGTTTTGCCGCAAAACGAAGGACGATGTCTCTCAAGATTCAGGTTTTCAGCATGTTGTCTATTAAGGCACTCTATTTTCAGATAAACATTTTATAGTATGTAAATTAATATTAGATATTTAAAGGAGATTTTTCAAGTCTATGAGATAAACATAACAAAGCCGCGTCATAGGACTTTCATCAAGTTTTTCTATTGTAAAACAATGCCCAAAGCGTAACCAATATCGTAATTCTTTAAACATCATATGTGAAAATGGGCTGCGTACCACACTTTGAGTAGCACTGCCTTAGGCGACACAAGAGAAAGTGTTTAATCAATGTATGCTAACCACTTTAGTGAAGTGTGTGCATACAGTCACTATATTCGGCCTGGTCCTCAAGACACATGTAATGAATTTTTAAAAAAAATAAGTTTTATTCTGTGTCCTTTTGGGATCGAGGAAATGTTTGTCAGTTGGATTGGATTGTTATATTCTGAAAGTCTGACCAAAAGATGCTGTTTAGCTAGATATGCTCCCAAAGGGGTTGGGCAAGCATTGTGAACTGATTTTTGCAGGAGTCCAAACTGTCGGTTGCGGAACACTAGACTCGCTTGACTGATTAACCATTATAACCAGACAACAGTGTAGCTCAGTGACAACCAGACCTTTTTCCAAGTCTAAAAGCCGTCAAGAAACCCTGGCCTCGGAGAGACTGTTTACAGTATTTTTTGATCCGCGATGAGCAAACGTATCAGCATTTAACAAAAATACAACAGCTATTAAATTCAAATATGCTTGTATCTGTAACTTGACATTTTCAAAAATACTTTTATTCAAAGCTGTTGCAGATGTTTAGCACCATGGACAACCGCTGAGGAAGGGCAAAGAGCACCCCCTACCTCCTAGATCATACTTTCTCACTGAGGGCGAAGGGGATTTGAAAGTTGGAACCTTGTAGAGGGTGGGTATTAAGGGGTCACTATGAACAGTGACAGCTTATCCCATAAGAACCCATACCCATTTCTACTTGAAGGAACATTATGTGAGATTCTGGTAGCCAAATTGACACACAGTAACATGACTGCACCAGGATGTTCATTAGATGTCTCTTAGTACACTCCATGAGTTAAAATCAAGGATAAAATATAATATTATATAAGAGACTGCAGATCAATTTAAATTGTATGTGACAACGGTGTCACAGTGGGTTCTTATGGGTTCGGACATGTCACAGCTTAAACACTCCCTAGTCCCTTACCTGACAACCGACATCTGGATATATTTTGCCTTTTGAGAGGTATATTTTATCATTGCTTTAGGCATTATCAATTTTATGTTTCAGTTCTTTTTGTATCGTCAAAATGTTTCTGCAGAAGAACATGAGATGCTGGGCCAAAGAATAAGTGATTGAATTTTCTTTTTCGGTTTTTCGAATCTAATAACACAGTAATGACATCACCGATAAATAAATTGCATTATTTAAATATTTAAACTCATTTCTGTGAGTGCTGCCAGTTGCAGGCACTGTATATCGGACACCAGCAGGGTCATCCGGAGAGGATAGGCCCCAAAACGGTACACTTCTCTTGACAGATTCACTGCACACCAGACCCCATCACTGATTTGAGGCCCAACCGACTGGTGATTGTAACATATTGATGGCTTGTTGACACATTATCCCTGTTTAGCCAGATTCAATGACTTGTATTCTCGACCGTTGCTGTTGGATATTTCTTCATGATATTATGAGTTTTATCATTTCTTTTTCTTTCCTTTTTAGGCTTATTGTCTACTTTTCCCTTTATCTGTGTTATGATTTAGCGCTTCTATCTCTTTCGCTTGACGTCAAAGCCAATGGCAACCAAAATATAAACTTTTCAACTGAAGCATCTAAGGTTGAACGCCAATATAATTTAAAACTAATTATCGAACAAGTCATAGCTTCCAATTCCTCGTAACGGATTCTTGAGTAGAAGAAAAACTTGCGGTAACATTTATCGATCCACTATGGTTTGTGTCCCGGGGTGATTTGCAACATGTTTTACCTAGATCCTAGGATCCTCATTACTTATTCATTCAAAGAGTTGTAAATAATCCTTAGTAAAGGTCATTTCTCGGACAATTGTACTCATTCTTGTTATTTCTTTTGTTCTAACAACGTTTCAATCTATCCATTCTACGGCCTTCTTCAGGTGTAATATCCCAAAAAGGCAATCATTACCTTTCCCCTTCAGCTGTTCTGATTCTGGAATCATCCAAAGTCCTCCGTTGCTGCTGATGGCGATTTTTTTTTTTTTTTTTTTTTTTTTTTTTTTTTTTTTTTTTTAAGTCAAACAAAGAGACGGGTAAATTCCTCAGAACAGCATTTTCAGTTTTGTTTTTCTTTTTTTAAGTGGTCTACTGATATCGGGCAATTTCATGTGGTTCAAGAGACTAGTGTGTTTTGGGTCTTTTTTTTCACTTTTAACCAATAAATAAAATTGAACAAAGGATAAGTTAGGGTTAGTGTTTTTAGTGTTGGGGTTGGTATTAGGGTTAAGGTTGCTGTGTTAGCAGTAAGGTGGTGTTTAGCCAGCCACCTTATGCAGTCCGTGTCATTGGATGTTATGTTGACTAGGACCCTGAAATTAATTTCCAGTTCTGGTAAAGAATTTCTGTCGACTTGAATTGGGACAATACATGTAGGCACAGCAGGCCTAGACCTAGCATGCTTAGGTATACTTCCTTCAACCATTTTAACTTCAGAAAGTGAGAAAATGTTGAAATTGTCGTCTGCTGCTTTGACTTTAAATTTGCCACCAACAAGTCGGCAGATTCCGGAACCTGACACTTATAACGGAATCATCCGAGTCGTCATCAGCTGAAGCCGCGGCCATATGAAAACAGGAAAGGTAATGATTACCGGAAAAACTCCTTGAATGTTAATGAAACTTCTCAAAATTATAGACAATGCATTATATTTGTTTTTCAAACTATTAATGATGTTTCTGATGAATAAATATTAAAAGCCTTTTTCACAGCAAAGTCTGCGATTTGTAATCTGGTTATTCGGTTTTTAGTGACAATGGCACTGACCAAAGTATGCGCTCTCTGAGTGCTTTCTAGACTAACACTGTTACATTAGATTAAATTACTGAGGCTACTTTTTTGAAAGCTCCTAGAACAGGTTTTATTTTGTTTGATTCCCAAATACAAAACCTTTACTGCAGTTTGATATGTTAATTTACTTCTGTCGATAAACTTGGAGAGGTATATGTATTTGGTTACCCCTGTCGACGTAGTTGGAGAGATATATGTATTTGGTTACCTCTGTCGGATCCAGGAATTATGTTTTGATTGAGAGATTTTTCTGGGTGTGTTTTTTTTCATACATTCATGTATACGCTCATGACGGGAGATAATTGAACATGGATTCGTGCCAGAATTTGATCAGTTCTTCTGTAGCCTATTGTTCACCTGTCCACAAAATATCATTGGAATTCATTGAGAACTTTTGGAGATATTGTGTTCATCTCCAAAAGTTCTGTGATTTTCAATGAAATTTTGTGGAAGGGTGGAAAATAGGCTAGTTAGAATTTATTTATCTTGATAAAAATTACTAATAAAAAATGTTAAATCAAAGCCTGGCAACTGTTACCTTTTCCGCATTAAATTCAAAACCTTTTTCCGTGTTAGATTTCACTGCACTATGTTTGTGCGGGGACCTCAGAACGTCATTTTCAGCTTCTTTTTTTTCCCGCTTATTTTCAAATGTAAGCAGACATCTTTAACATTTAAAACTGTATTTTATTAAATTTAACTACAAAGGATATAAATTAGGGTCAGTGGTTTGTTTATATTTCTCATGCTAAACATTAAACAGTCTCTTTGAGAGCCAGTTTCCAAACACCTCAATTTCTTGTAAAACTAGTTTCAGTCAATGAGTTTCCTTATTTAGATATCACCCAAAGGGCATAAACACCTGATTTCATTGTTTATTTAAAAACAAAACCTTAAAGCAATACGATTACGAGAGATTAGTTTTATAGAGGCCGGTATCAAACAGAATGTCAAACTGAACCATTGCCTTTTAATAATTAAGGTGTCAGTGGTTAGCTCCTCCTTATTTGCAAATAGGTTTTTGCTAAGGGTCGAGCCTTTGCTGCCTTTCTATTTATGTTACCTTGACATACAATTTAATTATACTGTAATAGTTTCATACCTTCTGCTCTTCTCTTCGTGGAGGAAATCAGGCAACGATCCAACAGTATTTTGATTTTGATAAGAGGAAGAAATTTAATTTGAATTATCTGAATATTTTTCCTCTCCTAGTCGTGGGGCAAGCAGAGTCTACAGTGCACCCCCTCCACCACCCATGATCCTATGAGTAGGGGTACCAAAATGTTCCTTAGGATGTCCTCTTTCAGAAAAAAGATGTTCCCAAGAAAAAAGTTGGCAAAAACTACCTCATTTGCATAAAATAAAATGGCCGCACACACACACAAAAAAATCTCATATCTTGTCTCCCAATTGACATATCTGAATACTTTAAAGGGCTTAATCATGGTTTTCAGACATGAGGAATTCAAAAATTCACTTTATTTTACCATAAAAGTAATTAATTTATAGGTATCTCAGCATTTTACAAGGAAATTTCAAGTATACTTTATAGGCCAAAGTCTATGGAATGTACATTTAATTCATGAAGGAGATATATACATATATACCCTTAGAAGGAGAATTTTATCAGCTTTCTGAGTGGAAGAGTCCAGTGGGACAGAAAAACAAAAAGATTGCACTGCTTATTATATAAGCATATATTAACTTAACATGAGTTGGTATCAGACCGTCTATACTCGGAGATCCGATGAGGATCGAACCCACTAACAAAACCCTTATTAGCTTACTGATCATTGCTATATTATGTGCTTTTGGGTCCATTTTTTCATATCATTTATTAACATAGAGGTTTTGTATCGGACCATCAATAGTGGGAGATCCAAATAGGATTTAAACAGTTTTAGCTTGCTGATCATTGCTATAATATGATGTCTATCCTGAACCATTTTCCCCCCCCATATGATCTACTCATTACTAGCAGTGAAAGAAAAATTCACGGATATATTTGGATTAACAGGTTTGGTTTTTTTTTTTTTGTTTGTTTTTTTTTGTCTTTTTAAAAAGAATTATTGAATTCGTTTACCATGAAGAGTGCATAGTTTGAAACGGTGGGTAGGAAGTATTTTCTTCAGGAAAATGTTAAACCCGCAGTGGAAGAGTCCAGTGTTATGGACAGCGGACCAAAAACATCACATTTTTTATTATTAGAGTAGCAGACTACCAAGTATCCCGCATTTTGAAGATGAAGTTGTCTCCCATCCGCATGTAATGAATTTGTACGAATCTCCTGCATTGAAAAATTATGTTAAGATAGGTTTTCAATACACTGAAATAGCAGTTTTAGAGCTTCTAGAATTATTTATATATAATTTTTTTTTTTTCTGGAATAAAGAAAATCATATTTACAAGAAAGGGCATTTTATACTGAAGTACGGACCTTGTTCCCATCAGGCACCCCAAACTTAGGCAAATGTTTCGCGTGCCCAGTCAACAGACCAAATAAGCTCCATTTGAACTTTATTTGATAACAAGAAAAAGAACACTCTGCTCAAAACCTGCGACGTTGTATATACAATTTTTGACAGAATTTAGCAACATTTGTTTCCAATTGATTTTTCAAGTTAATCCCCGTTAAAACGGCCGAAACAAAAATAATCATTGCATAAGAAATAAAACTAAACATATCGTCCGAAATGCAATATAATTCATTGGCAAATAAAAAGTTATAAATATATTTAGTGTAGGTGTTAGTTATAAACACTGTATAGTCTGCTTTCTTTCTTTTTTTAAAATTTTTTTTTTTTTTTTTATCCCGAGAATTGATTTTTAAAAAAGGAATTAATAAATAGACGAATTTCTTATTCTTTATCTTTACCAACGCTATGAACCGATTCAAAAAAATGTCTGAACGAAAAACCTTTTGCCATTCATAGAAGTGTCGACTTCAGTCGCAGTTAAAAATAGGATTGGCGATAAATTAAACTTTTCAAGATTTAAAAAAAAAAAATAAAAATAAAATAAAATAAAATAAAAAAATAAAAATACTCTGGCTTTTTATGTATTTGTGTAGTTTATTTTTCCTTGTGTGTTAATCTTCTCATTGTCTCCTCCATCGGTTTCAGCGGTCTGTTTACGGGTCGCTCAACACCAAGCACTAAACAGTAAACGTGAAACTTAACAATGACTTAAAAAATCCGAAGGGTATGCCCATTGGACCCCACCCCTCCGCCCTTCAGCGTTGGAACTTTTCTTGTTTTCATTGATGTTCTACTTTGTTAGGTACTTCTAAGATTCACCGTATAAAAGATGTACATATATTTGCTACAGAATGCAAATAAACCTTCCACTTACTACAATGCCAGAAAAGGTGAGGCAAAGAATATTCACCGCTTACTACACATTTGATAAAAAAAATATCTTTGTTCTTTCAACAGTTAGTATAATTTATTCGAACATATCTAAACGCGACCCTTCTCTTCTCTCAAGGATTGTTATAATTGAAGGGGAGAAGAACGGTTGACGCTGGTCACTGAATAATCTTAAACCAATGCATTTAAAATTAGTTTTAGAGCAGCCCCTCTCGACTGTTCTTTTTAGACTGGGCTACCCTTGAAATAACTTTAATATCTCGAGAAACCCCTGCATAATAATATGTGTACAGCTAACGACTCATCGGTGTGTTCAAAAATGCATATGTACTATTATAATCTAAAAGTAATTGACCAGTATTCTACAGCAGGGGTCGGACAACTACGACCCGCGGGCCAAATCCGGTCCGCGGCCTCATTGGATATTTGACACTGCATACACGAATTCTTTGTTTTCCTTATTTGTCTTTGGTTAATGAACAATAAAAATTCAGTATCGACAAATAGAACAAAAGTCTCATTTTTGCAGTGGCCTCAATCGAATCAATATGTTATTGCTAAAAATAGCATTCCTGCTGTTCTATTAATATACACAAAATTTGAACCACAAACAATCTAAAAGAATACCAGAAAGCACTCAGCGCATTACTCTGTCAACGCCGCTGTCAGTAACCTTAAACATCATTGAAACCACTTAATGGATAGACGAGGTAGTTAACTGTTTAGATTTCGACTGCTGCATATATTTATATTCTTTGATTCATATACGAAAAAGCAAAAGTGAAGAATAGAAATCAATGTAACAAAAAGCCCTAGACATATAATTACGACGTAGGGGAGGTAATTGTGAATGGATCCGCTCCAAAATCTAATCAGATCTTCCTTTGTCCATTGCGAAGATCTGAATGAAATTAACCGACAACTTTTGGAGATATCTCGCGGACAGGAAAAAATGCGAACCTATTAACAAAAACAACGAAGTTGAAAAGAGGTAAAAAAAATCTCCAAAAATTAAATTTCACAGTTCTCAATTATTGATATTACGTGGAAATTTATGTAGGAATATACTCTTATAATGAAAAATAATTTTAAAAAACATTAAAAAAATTTGTTTCCACAGCATTGTATGACCATTGTTTCGTTTTTTAGAAATTTGTTTTGGTCCCCCAGACATTAAAAACATTGCTAATCCGGCTCGCCTCCCCAAAAGTCTGCCGACCCCTGTTGTACAGGGAGATAGTTTTCTACATATTTGTTCATTTTGATGAACATCCTAAGATACTGTTATTTTTCAGTCCCTCTCTCGCTCCCCAAATATTTAATATGAAAAATATATCATGGAATTCAGTTTCCTTGAAAAAATGTTGATAAGCTTAGCTTACCTTTTCATAAAATTAAATTTTTCATAAACTTTATATACTTATATTTTTATATAAGAATAAAGTTATCAAACTCATTTAACACAAAGAAAAAACATGGTTTTCTGAAAATAGTTTTGTTTAATCAAAATCATGATCGCAAATTTATTAGCTATATGGACAAACATAAGAGTCGAGACTATACATTTTTAAAGACTAATCGATACATATAAAGACCACAGTGACCAAGTTTGTTTCTTTGTTTATCTGTTTACGTCACGATGAAGAGATACGTTTTACTCTCTTTAACGCTGATTAAAGAGAGGGAGACCGGTGACTGAATGCTGCCAGCAGCTACAGTGTGACCGACTGCTGTAGCTGACATACAGACACAGCAAACTTACGTTTACTGCGTAAGTTTGACGGGAAAACAAGTGTTACTCTCTTCCTCTCTATAAAGCTGATTAAAGAGATGGAGACTTATGTGACTGAAAACGTTGTTTAAAAATAGAAACCTTCTAAAATATTAATCTATCCATAGATAACATAAACGTCCCGTCATTACGACAGGTACTATGCTAGTTTGTTTACATATAAATTGTGAATTGTACCTATTTAGTGTGCGACTTGTGCTTTTTTTCTGCTGCACCTAACTCTGGGTCGAAATTTAGGTAAACAAATAGGATTTTCTTCTTCCATTGAAATGAGACAGTCAGGTGCTTTTTTTTTTGCTTTTTTTTTCACGCATGAATAACATTTTCGCAGAACTTCTAACAACCTCCCGCGAAACCCTAGGGTTCCGCGGGACCCCTGTTGAGAAAGGCCGGTTTAGAGAGAAGAACTTTCTGTCCTACATTCAGTTTCCTTTGAACTGAATCGGAGATTTTCTAAATTATTTATGGATTATTGATTGATTTTATTTCTTACGTAAAGGTTGCATCTTTTTTTTTTTGTTTAGTTTTTTTTTCTTCTTTTTTTTCTTTCTCAAATCTGTGTCACCATTCCTTCACGTCACGTGGGTTGTGAACATTCCTTAAAACATTGAATACATTTATTTTAATGAACAGATTTTCTTTTTTTTTTTTCCTTCTTTCTGTTTCTCTGTCCGTAACAATATATAATCTTCCACTCAATGGTAACAATTTCGCAGATGAAAATATCTTCTAACCACCATTTGAAACAATGGACTCTTCATCCAATAAAACGAATTTAGTAATTTAATTCTTTTCTAAAAAAAAAATCCTCTCACAGAAATTCAAACAGCTGTGATTTCTTTTCGTGGAGATTAACTAGTTACTATATATTTATTGAAACCTAAATGTTAATCCGATCTTCACAAATCTCTACAAATTTGCGTTCTTCGTTCGTTCTTTGTCTCTAAAATTAGAACTTCCTTTCTCTGGAGACACATCATCAGTGCATATTATATCACTACCCAAAGCTACCCGACCAATCCCTCTGTGTTTACCCGATCAGCCGACTATATAATTTAAAATATTCCTCTGATATTCCCAGTGTTGACAACTCAAAAAATATTTTCGCGCTAGTTGGATTGCTAAAAAGCGCTGAATTTTTGGAAAATAGCCAGAAATGTAAAAAAAACACACAAGAAATGGTCAAAACTAGTTAGAAAGTGGACAAAAACAACCAAAATGTTTTATGCGCAAACGCGCTAATTTAGCGGTTTTTGCCCATCCGAAATAAGAAGCGCGCTAAATCTATCGCGAAACGCGCTAAATCGGCAACACTGGATATTCCTCTGCTCCATGAAGATGCTGCTTGTTGTTGCTGTTTTACGTTTTCAGAAATTGAAGCAAGTACATCCCTTTTTACAAACTAGTTTAACCTTTGTTAGACGTAAGATATTTTTTTTTAAGTGAATTTTTCAAAGCCTAAATGGACATTTCTTGAGTTGAGAGGTTCAGTATTTTATTTGATTATCGCTGGAATATACCGAGTTGAAAAGTCCTATAGTGAAAGAATTGTGATATGAAGCGTCGTCGTTATATCACACACAGATCTGCAATATCCTAAATTCTCTTCAGCATTATTTAACCCTACCGTGACTCATCGTGACAGTTGGGTCTGTATGTTATTGTCTCAGAAAGTAAAATGAAAATCAACATATACTGAATTAAATTTAAGAGAATAATGAAGTGGATTTGAAAGAGAAAAAATGCTACTTTAAAAAAATAATTTCTCTAAATCACTGCTAAATATTTTTTTTAAAACTTGAAATAAATTTCCAAACCAATTTCGTGTGGAAGTAGGTTCATTTCTTTTCTTTAATTCTGTACCTGCGATGGAATTATCCCTCCGCTCTTTCAATGGAAATATTCTAAAAATAGTCGAATAGTATCAGTCCTTTCTCTACCGAACCCTGGATCAGCTGAAAAATGAATTGCGTAACAAAACAATATTTATTGTTACGAACGAAATCTGTTTTGTCTGACAGTACATTTAAAAAGTAGAATAAATCACCTCTCTGTGAACAATCCTAAAAAAAAATATAGCGGGTTGGATATCTAGATGTATCTAGAAATTCCGGTAGTTGTAGTGATGAGCTGATCGGCGTAGCCTGATAATGGAAAGAGAGAGAGAGAGTAGAAACAGATCGATGTATTATGAAATCGTGTGTGTGGAGAGAGAGACACAGAGAGAGAGAGACAGACACACAACACTTATTGCGGATCAAGTTTAATGTTGACCAGGACTCTCTTTCTTTCTTATTATTTCGTCAACTCCGCCTTTTTTAAACGCGTGTCGTGAAACTTGTCATTATCATACACCCCCACCGTTTCTCACCCCCACCACGCGATAAAAAAAAACAAACAAACAAAAAAACCCCCCACCTCAGTTGTTGTAGCTTCTCGGAGAATTCATTTCCCCCTCGCTGTTTCTTTCAACTGCCACTATTACCTACGCTTGCGATTCATTCATTTCAAGAGGCATTGAAGTGCGCCTATAAAAGCGCGCAACGCGCATCTTCTCTCACAGATCGGAGGTGTATTAGACGTGGAAGTCTAAATCATTTGTTTAGTAGTAGGGTTTTTTTTTCTATTATTAATTATTAAATACACATACACACACGCGTACGGATCGACACCTTCCTCCTATTTTATTGCAAACCCGGTTCTCTTATTTTCTTTCTCTCGTAGTCGTACTTCTTGCTTCCTTAGAGTACATTCGTAAAAACAACAGACATAAATTGAACCTCTCCTCAGTAGTTCAATAACGGCCAGTGCGATGGATTCTTACCGCGACGACAGGTCGTCTTCGTCGTACCCACATGGCGTCAATCCTGATGAGGTACATTCACGTCTTTCGGATCTGGTCAAGTCCTCGAACACCAACAACAATTCCAATATTAACACTCCCAGTCACATCAGCTATCCACAGAACTCCACGTCAAATCGTCCGGACTTGTATCATCCACCTCCTTCAATACCGACGACCCATGAAAAAAATATCTACAACGGTGTATCTTCTACAAGTTCATCAAAGCCACACCCGACACAGCCACCACAACAATCGCAAATGAAACACGGTCGTGGAGATGATGGGGGGCAAGCTGTGTCATCGGATGTAAGCAAACGCCGCTTCAAAATCGACCGTGTTGACTCCTTTAAAGCCGGACACTCTTCTTCGTTGGGGTCAAATGCTGCGTTTACAGCTCAGCTGTCCAGTACAGTTCCGGCCACGTTTGGCCGAGCAACGCCACCAACCACTTCTCAATCAATGAGCACCAATAACTACAAAATTCTACCAAGTTGTTCGACTTCGACTAACAGCAACAACGGTTGCTTGGAAGTACCCCGGCCTGTTGTTAAACGCGACGATGCAGCCCCCCTTCGGACCGATGCAGCCCCCCTTCGGACCGATGCAGCCCCCCTTCGGACCAATGCTCCGTTCCCAAATACGACGACGGACGTAACTAAAAACACTAATACCAATTCTAGTAATTATGATCGACAGAATGATTCTCGAACAAGCGTGGCGCCGCCGACGGCAGTTCAAACCACGGCGGAGACCTGTCCCAAAATACAAGTTCTTCCACCATTACACATGGCTTCTCAGTCCCCATCCATAACGACTCCACAGTCGGCACCCCAATCTCATAGTTCACCGTCGCCCCCAACATTCCATCGTCGTAAAGTTGGCCGGTACGATAGCCGCGGGGATTTAGACAATGAATCAACCACCGAGTCTGGAATAACCAACGGACATACTGCACTTATGTCCAAAGAAAGTTATTGTACATTTGGACAAAACACCGTGGAAGCTCTTCCATGCTTGGACCATTTCTTTCTGGAACCTTATCCTGATGGTTATCACAACCGATCCAGGAGACCCACTTTAGCAGAACTGCATGATATTATTGAGAGAAACAAGGTAGGAGTGATAATACTTGATGATCCATCCACCCCTTCCCCCTTTCTGAATTTCTTTTCCACCCCCTCACCGTACATTTTATCTGGGCAATCTTTGGTTTCACATCCATATAAGAGTACATTTTGAATGACTAATGGCTAAAAGTGGCTAGATTTTTTTTTCATTGACTCGATTTCATTTTCAGGTAACTGTCTCAAAATGTTATATATATGCTTCAAAGGCCCCAACAAGTATAATTATACAATGTATTGATCATATGAAAAACTTGTCTAAGATCGAGAGAAACTTCCTATTTTTGTTTCATTAATGCAACATTTTCCAACTTAGATTGCAAATTACTCTGATAGAATTATTAGAATTTGACATGAGTGAGCTGTGGCTATTTCTAAAAGAAAGTTGTGCCGAAGATAGGGGGGGGGCAGTTTAAGACAGAGCCACAACCGAAATGCTAAGCTTCCAACTTTTCATGTGATTCTCTCTGATTTGGGCCAAATGAAATGGGGCAGTTTATGAGAATATTCCACTTGAACATTATGAGAATATTCCACTTGAACATTGTGTCTTTTACAATTCTAGGATATGACCTTTTGGGAATTTTGCCACCTATCATTTTCCAGTTGGCTTTTGCCAATTTGCTTTACACTTCAACTTAGAAGTTTTCCTAAATTTATGAATGAAAGCAAGCTAAGTATATTCTGAGATGGTTAGTGGCAGAGTTCTGGAAATAGGCAAAAGGATCTGTGTGAAAGTTGATTGCACAGATATATAGAGAGCTGTAAGTCGAAAGAATGAGGGAATTCCTGAATTTCAATTTTCGGCCCCCTCTCTTCCGACCATCTTATTTATCTAACTTTTGTGTTTATTTTGAAATTACCAGAATTTTTTTAGCTTATCTTTATTTAGTATCTCTAAAGTGTGTATTAACAAATTAGTATTATCTAGATATTTTCTATAGTTTTGAGAAGGGTCATTAATATTCAAATGGTTCTTTTCTATAGTTTTGAGAAGGGTCATTAATATTCAAATGGTTCTTTTCTATAGTTTTGAGAAGGGTCATTAATATTCAAATGGTTCTTTTCTATAGTTTTGAGAAGGGTCATTAATATTCAAATGGTTTTCTATAGTTTTGAGAAGGGTCATTAATATTTAAATGGTTCTTCAGACGATTGCACTCCTTTTACAACACAAACAACAAGGAGTTCAATCGTCCGAAGAACCATTTGAATAGTATTATCTAGTCTTAAAACTGATATCTTAAAAAGTAATTTAAATTTCTATTCCCTGTTAGAAAATGTTAAGTCATTATTTCTATTCTAAGTAATAGTTATTAATCTATTCGGAATGAGTGCAAGGGAAGAAGCACGGTTTTGTGGTTAAGTTTTAACCAAATTTCAGAATAAACTGCTAATTTGTGATATTTTAATGCTAGTATAAGAATGCATGAACCAAATATCACTCGAGTATCCCAAACATAGAATCTTTGATTTTCTATAAAAGGCCAAAAGAAAACTAACATTGACTATAATATTTTGTTAACGTCTTCCTGTGCGACATGATTACTACACAATGTTATCAGTAACAGTACACTTATTATACAGACAAAACTATTCCTATTTCAATAAGTTGTTCTTACAAAACAGTTACTTACACAACATTTTACTTTGATCAAAATTCTAAGAAGCCTTACAGCACTAGTCGAATCTGGAAATTTCACGAGTGTTGACAACTAAAACTATCCATTATCTCATGCCTCTGCTCTTCTCATTCTCTCCCTTATCCCTTCCAATCTGTGTTGACTATTCATGTTTTTATCTAAATGTTATACAAACATAGATTAGTTTTATATGTGAAAATCTTCCTACCCCCTTAGTAAACTACATATCTTTTCTGCCCTCATATCTTCTTATTAAATTATCTTTCTTTTCTGTCTTCCTACCATCTTATTAAACTACCCAACTTTCTTTTCTGACTTCTCTTCCTCTTATTAAACTACCTAACTTTGTTTTGTGTCCTCTCTCTCTCTCTCTTCATACCCTCTTATTAAACTATCTAACCTTCCCCTTATGTTATTACTGAAAGTGTAACATTCAAATGCAGGTAAGAACAACCAGAATAATATGATAGGTGTTAGCTTATGCGCAATAATATGATAGATGTTAGCTTATGCGCAATAAGCCAGTGTTTTAAATATAGAAAATGTTTTAATTTTTTTCTTTCTCCAAACTTTGTCTATTTTTATTTAATTATATAGTTTATAATGTCTATATGTTAGCTAAACATAAGTAAAGATACTACTCTGCATTCATATAACCTCCATTCAAGATTTTTGAACCCATAGAAGCCAATGTCCTCTTCTATATCCTTTCAAACTGAGAATGATGTATGTATCCAGAAATGAATCCATCATTTTAGAGCATATTTTGCAATGAACAGATATATTTGAATATTTTTCCTCTTGGGGTTAACATAGTGCTTATTTTATTTCTCATAAAGTGACATTGATAAATGGTAGCTTTCTTCCATGACAAGCTAATTATATTTATATGTAGTTATAGCTCAGATACATAAAAAACAAATGACAAGTCTTCTGTGGGATTTCAGCATATACATTATTGTTGATTAATCAAAACAAATTTCAAAATTCTCATGTATTTTTGAAATAATTTTGATGCTCATCTTTTTTTCTTTTTCATTTTTTTTTTTTGAATGAAGAATGAAAATAATACCTTTAGGAAGCATGTTCATATCTTTAGCGAATTAAAAAAAGAATATTTTTGTCACGTTTCTTATTAAGTTTTTTCCTTTTAGCTATTAAATGGTTGTCAATATTTGTTGCAAATATGGTTAAAATTTCTTCATTTTTTAATTTCTTTCAACATTCCATTCTACTTAGCTTGAAGAGGAATTATGAAGTATGAATTCTCTTAGGCTTTTATGATGACATAAAACTTGTTAGTGTCTTTTGTAGAAAATGCTCTTTTAATGAAAGTGATTTAATTTACTCAAAGCTTTGCAGAGCCTAATTTGGGGATTCAATCATTTTATGTTGATTTAAAATAAGAAAAAGAAAAAATATTAAAAGTATAAAGGTCCCTGGCAGGCAAATAGTTATTTATTAGGACTGTTAACACCGAGATACCCGATTTAAAAAAATTTCTTATTCAAACCATAAAATTCTTATAAAATGTTAAGTAATTAAGTGCCCAAGAACCTGTATAACAATTTTCATTCTAATCCGTTCAGCAGTTCCAATATTTTTTGCATGTTGACATATGGTCATTTACATATAAAATGTAAACAATCGGATCGACCATAACTCAGCAAAATCAGTCAAGATTTGAGAATTTTTCCTAATTATAAACAAAAACAATGTTTTTGCTTACAAGATGTAAACAATCAGATCAGCCATAACTCACCACCCACCTGGTAGAATCTCTCCACAAGCCTACATACAAAATTTCATTGAAATATATTAAGGAATAAAGAAGTTATCCAATTGAGAAAAAGGGTACAACGAAGACACACCCATAGCGAATGATAGTCCCCAGCTTTTTTTCTGCCAGGGACAAAAACTTAATAAATGTATAGCTCTTTTATTTTTATCTTCTTACAGAATCTTAATGGTTATAATTTTACTCTGTATTATTGGAGCAGATGTGAGGAATCTGGCTGTTTTAAACAGCTGCTCTCTAAAATCTCTGTTTATCCTTGGTTTTAAAATGTGTGACCTTTTTCCATCTTTGATCCTAGGAACTTGAATAGTAATTGCTTTTGTTAGTTGTTGCATAATTGTGTGACATTGCTTACAAATGAACAAGACAAAACCTATGAAATAGCAGATTAATTAGGCTTAGAACTTTCATGCAATCAATGATATATTGAATTACTCATCTCAATTTCAAAGGTTTTGTAACACAATTCTGTGGATTAATTTTACCTTAAGGAAGAAAAAAAAAATCATTAAATCTGTCTTGATATATTGTGGGAAAATAGATTTTGATGTGAGATTTTCTTATAACTTCACCGGTGGCTCTTGTTTTTGTTGGGTATATTTGGGAATCAGTGTTTGTTTTTTTTTTAAATTTTTTAAATTTTTTAAAAGTTTCTGCTGCAGGCAATGCAAATTACGGATTCACTTGAAAGATTAGTTTTTAAGTGCAGCCTTCAAATAAACTTGTTTTTGCCCCAGAAACTTAAGCCCACCTATCATTTCTTATGTCTTTCTGTTTTGAATCTAGAGATTTTCCTCCCACATTGATGTGTGGGAAGAAAAGGTTATTATACAGAAAGATTTGTAGCATCAAAATCCACCCCCATCAAATCCTTCTCAGAACTGATGAATGGTATATTTCTGTTCTATCATAGAAAAAATATATATCATAGCATATAACATCATAAGTACTCTCATTTCTGCAGGAAATATTCAAATATAACAAGGGCAATTTGTTCTTGTAATATGCCCAAAATACTATGTTAAAAATGAAGTAAAAGATTTTTCCAAAACATATTTACTGATCTTACTGTCATGTGTATTGTAAGGCATCAGATTCATTTTCACATGATGTAACATTCAGCAAGTTGCATGTTTCAATGCCTATGATAGTTTTTCTATGTAAATTGCTTATGTTTTGAGTCCAGAAACAGATATTTAAGTTTTTCTTTAATTGTTGGGTTTAATAGTTATAATTTATAAACCAGGTTTAAATAAGTTAAAAAATATTTTTATTTTATTTTTTTTTTTTTTAATGAAAAATATTCAGATTACCTGTAGGTGTTATCAGATATTGTTTTACTGATATTTTTTTTATGTCTAAGTACTTAAAATCCCACAACCTAATCATTTTGTTATAAGATGTTTCCAGAATTGAAAGCATTTCCTCAAATCTTTCATTAGAGGAAATGTCTAAGATTGGATGGTCTTCGTTAGAGTAGTTTTACTAGATTTCTTTAAGTGTCTTTCAAGAAAGGTTTTGTTATGGCAAAGAATTTCCGAACATAGTTGTAGGTAATGTGTGTGTTACTTATTGAAACAAGTTCTTAATGGCAAGCGGACTACACGTGTTGCTTGCTTAACAGTCGTGGAATTGCTAAGCAAGCTTGCCATTAAGAACTTGTTACAATATGGAATATTAGCTCCAAATGATAGTGTTAATTATAATATTAACCTTTTCATATGTCGAGCACTCTTGATTAAATATTTTTAACATATATTGGATTTCTTATATATGATTTGTATTTGTTATAATACATCTGTCTGTCTGTCTGTCTCAGATTTTGCTCTAACTTTGCACACATGTTCTTTTGGGGTTGGAATGAAGTCCTGTAAAACTTTAGCTCAATATCTTTACTTGTTCAGTCACTGTGGACCCAAGGACTATTTTGTTCGAAGCAACGACGACCAAACTTTTTCTTCCATTTTCATCTAGCAACCATTCCACAACAGGAACTTCTACTGCATTGAAAATTTCTCAGGGTCAACTTCATATGTAGATTTTGAAAATGTTATCAGCCTAGCTCTAGAAAGCATAATCTTTTTCAGAAAAAGATGTCAAAGTGGGCTCCAAATTTCATTGGTATTCCCGCGAAGCCATTTTAAAGTAACCATTACTCAGGACCTAGCCAACATTGTGTGCTCAGTTTGGTAAGGAAGAAAGTGATGTCAATACACTACAAAATGTTAGAACACGACAAAAATGCACCAGTGGAACAAGCTGCACAATTTTCTATTAAAGAGCAATGTTTAAAATACTTGGGGCTAGATTTTCAAGTTGGTGTCTTGGTTCTTTCATGTTCTAACCAGTGGTTGAAATGGATGGAGGGGGGGGGTATGCAGGGATACAGTATATACTTACATCTCAATTTCCAGATTTTTTGTATGTTCAATGTCTACTAATGGAGACTTTAACATATACCTAGCCTCCAAATTCCAACCTTACCTTATACCTAGTACTCCAAACCCATTTCAATCACTGGTCCTAATAGAGCATAGAAATTTTGTTTAATGACCTCACAAATTTTTGTGTAATGATCTCACAAATATTTGTGTAGGTGCAGCAATAGTTGTCAGGATATGCTGCTCTGTAACCCAGCAACAGTCTTGTATGGTGTAGGTGCAGCAATAGTTGTCAGGATATGCTGCTCTGGAACCCAGGTGGGTTTGGCCCATGATCTGAGATGATCAAGTGGGGCACTTTCCCAAAATTGGTCCACTTGACGTGGAATGACCCATATATAAGACTAATTTTGGTATTAGAATGCAAGGTTCAATTTCCTTTATTCTCACATTGTTTGCTTCATTAATTTAGTCAATATTATTTCTTTAAGAGTAGATTAATATCACAAACAGTGAATGTGTTTCTTGTTAGGATCATATCCAATATAATTATTATAAATACTAGCTGGAAGCCCACCCGATAGGGGCGTGTTTTCAGCTAGTTGCTGCAGAAGGCCTAAATGGAAATTATTTACCATAAGAGATACATTTATATCTCTTATTAGGAATGTATTTATTGCAAAAAAATAATCTAGAACTGAGTTTCTAGCCAGCAAGAAAAAAGAAAATGCAACTTTTCTTTTTTTTAGGCTTCCATACTTTTCTAAATGTAAACACAGCCAGGAGTGGGTCATTGCTGCCAAGTTACGACCGAGCCAATGTAAAAAGCTGTTATGATTCCTTTTTAGGCTTCCGTACTTAAAAATTAAGTACGTTAGATTTTGGCTGGGCTATAAAAATAAAATCCCTTTTTTTGCTTCTAGATTCATGGAAATGTTTGGAAATATAGTTTAAAACATGCCCCAGTGAAACATCTAAAGCATGGAACTGTTTTCTTTGGGTGAAATGCAATTTTCAGGGAAAACAATTGCTTCAACCACTTAAGGCAATTAAGTCAATTGTTGCTTTAGATCTTGGATGAAAATTAAAATCGTGTTTTATCATCTTAGTGGTATTTTCTAGCTTCTTGGAATGACTCTTCATAGATTTTATCCACTTTGGTAGAGTAAATGGCTTTTATCAGAATTGGTAATACAGATATGCTGGGATTAGTGTGGTTAATTTGTTCCAAAATTTTCTGAACTGTTTAAAACTGCAGTGTTCAAGGTCTTATTATAATTTAATGGGTTTTTCTTGAGGTTATACTTAGTTACATTAATTTGTTCAGCAATATCTTAACCATATATCCACACTAATCAAAACTGCACTGTTCAAGGTATTCCTGTAGTTCTTGAAAACCTTATTCATGGCTAAGCTTATTTTTTAATCTACTTTGAAAAGATGTGACAGCAAATTAGCCTCATGTTAGATACGGTTAAGAGCCTGAATCATTCAAAATTGGCCAAAATATAAAATTGAATGAAATATAAAGCTTTCTTGTATGTCTCACATCTTTTGTCAAGCTCCAATACAAAGTCTGGAATTGTCTTTGTTTTCCTACCATAACAAGGACAATCCTCACCAAAATGAGGGGTGTAAACTGATATATAAAATCCACATTCTCCTACCATGATCTGATTTCCAGGGGGCTGTTTTACTGACTGACATAAATTGAGAAGTTTTAGATATTATGAAAATTTATCATACAGATACGCACAGGCCTATTCTAATAAGTTCATTTATACAAAAAAAAAAATGTTCATAATTTTTTATTTATTATATACAATACAAAAGTTGCAGTAATCATCTTCAGTCGGAATAGAAGTTGGAGTCGAGTTTGACCCTGCAGCAGCCAAGCCTTTATTAATTAATAACCGAAGATCTCTTTAATCAAGGAGTAAATTAAAATGCTGTATAAGTTGGCTGATAACCAATGATACAGATTATCTATAGATTAGGAATTAATTATAAGCGAATAGAAAAGTCCATTAAAATATTCTATTTGTCACTTTCAAACTGTGATGCAAAATTCTTCTAGGCTCTGATCAATGTATATTCCAATCATAATTTAAAAAAAAAATCTTAAATAAATCTATACCAAAAAATATAAATCACTATTTTGAGAAACAACACAAAACAACCTAACCCTATCACCACTCTACAAACGTACCTCAAAACATTTCACCTCTAAACAATCTTGGCATAAAATAACCCCAAATGGGTTGACATGCCGTTCAAGAAAAAATGTTTTACAGCAAATTTTTGAACTGTCCAAATTAAATATGAAAGTTTTCTTCTACACTTGTTTCAAATGTATTGTCCTATCTTTGTCCGAACATTGTTTTTAACAGCTATGCTCTTTTGGCTGAATTCTAATAGTACTTATAGCAAGGGTTACTTAGGACAGTCATGACTCACAAATACTTTTGATAGGCACATACACACGTTCTGATTGTTTTTTGTGCAGTGATTACTTAAAAATATGAACAGTTTGTATTTACTTGGATGAAAACCAGAGTTGAAATATAAGGTTTGTTAGTCTTGAATGGAGTGCTGATTATGGGGTTTGGCTTCAGAACAGATTAATGTTGATGAGAAATGGTTGTAGCAGTGTTACTGTGCTAGTACTAATACTAGGGGATCAAACAGCTACATCAAAAGAATATCTAGCATGTTTTTATCCAGTGTGTTTGGAACAGCAAGTATGGCTCCAAAGTAGCCAATAACACTGGCCTCTTTGTTTTAAAGGATGATCGAGAGAGTTTCTTTGATAAGATCATCCTGGATGATGGTGTATAAATTACCAATTTATAATTAATAACAAAAGATGTCAAACTTTTTAAGCTTTATAATAGTTTCCGAAAACAGCTTTTTTTTTTTGTGAGGGCTCTTTAAAATAAGTTAGTTGTGTGATTTTTGTTTATTGGATCAGTTTTGCAAAACTGGTCCAATAAATATATATTATCTTCAGTATAGGTCATTTGGTACCCGATTAGGATATATAGACCCATAGCCCAATGTTTTTAGTGTTCAATGAGAAGCAGTAGCTGTACTACGAATCCTTATTTTTCGAATCCTTTGCTAGCCTGATTTTGAAAGTATTTACTGCTGATGATTCTACTCAGTGGCATAGCATGAGGGGGGTCAGTCGCCCCCAGGCGCAAGTCAGAAGGAGCGCAAAAGTGTGCACATACTTTTGTCACAGAAAAAAAACACAAGTTTTTGGAAAAAAATCTTTTAAAAATTAATTTTTTTGCACAACCGCAAACTTTTATTCCAGGATTCTTTTTTTGAATATATAATATTCAA
The DNA here is from genome assembly GCA_006491835.1 of Architeuthis dux. Lineage (NCBI taxonomy): Eukaryota > Metazoa > Mollusca > Cephalopoda > Oegopsida > Architeuthidae > Architeuthis > Architeuthis dux. The sequence continues at coordinate 1,802,095 of VCCN01003247.1, forward strand.
AAAAAGAATCCTGGAATAAAAGTTACAGGACGAAAAGTCACGGAACCAAAGTCACAATGTCGCATTACACTGAGCAACCTAAAAAACATAATAGGAAGAAAGGTCACAACTAAATAATCAAAACATTTTAGGGGTGGGGGCGCAAAAATAATCTTTGCCCCCGGGTGCTGAGAACCCTTGCTACACCACTGCTTCTACTGTTTCCTGACACTAAGGCTGTTCCAAACTGGTGTGACTGGCTGCAAAGAATGAATTCCTGGGTCCTGATTCTTGTTGCACCTGTAATTTCCATTTATGTCTCTTGGTTCATGTGCTTAGGATTTCTTTTAACATATTATTTCCACATATACCAACATTTTATATTGCAATTACTTTGCAAAAAGGGATTTTTAAAAAAATATCTTCTGCAATATGGTAACATTTAAACCTTAAAGTTTATATTCCAGATATCTAATATCTTTTACTTTTTATCTTTGATTCCGTTTGAAATGAAAGAATAATGCTAGAGGCTTTTGGTGTCTATCAGATGTGATCATAATGACATGTGCCTAGTTATCAACTCTTGTAACCTGTTCTATTCCAGATACATCAGGTCTGGAAAGCAGATATTTCTTTCCATTAGACTTAATTTGGAAATGATACTTTCTTTTTAGCGTGTTAGAAAGAAATCACTTTTTAAAATATAAGGTATATGTACAGACCTACCGCATTATGTGGCAGCCTCACACATTTTGAAGCCCAGTACTGTCTGTCTGTCCCCCCCCCCCTGCATGTAATGAATTTGTACGAATCTCTCGCATTGAAAAAAAAATATGCCAGTAAAAAAAAATGTTTCCCTCCTATTTGCAGACCTACCAAGTCTCCCGCATTTTGTTGATTGTCTTGGTTTAAAATTATGTTAAGATAGGTTTAAGGTTTTCAATACACTGAAATAGCTGTTTTAGTGCTTGTAGAATTGAAAATTTTCTTTTTTAGGAAATCTCCCCCCGGAGAATTTCTATACCTTGGCAGGTATGTATGTGTGTACATAAACCGTGATAATGGTGTCCATTTGCATGGATTCGTTTGCACACCTTTTTCGCACTTGTTTCTCTAACAATATTGTCCTTTTGTTGGCCTTTTGTCATCATGTGCTTTCATTAATTATGATGGAACGTTTGCTCTGATCTTCTCATGATGATGACACATCAGTGAAGACAATGCTTACAGTTTGTAGAACATTTTCTGCCCTCAGCACAAAATGTTGTTAATTGGATGAGAAAACTAGATTAGAAAGTTTGCGTGTAAAATTTTCGCCGCCTTTGGGTCTCTTGACTAAGATTGCAGTAAATTGCGTTCAGTTATGTCTTTCTTTTCTTTTTAATACAAAGAATAGTTGAAACAAAATGAATTTAAAAAAAAAAAAAAGAAAGAAAATAGCATCTATTTTCAATGTGTGAAATGTTTTTTGTTCATTTTATAAAAAGGTGTTTTGCATTGTTTTATTATCAATTAAAAAGTTTTGTTTTGTTTTTAAAAAAAAAAAAAAAAAAAAAAAAATACTGAAATGTATTGTGTAATGTCTCCTTACCTGCTTATCTCTTCTTACCTGTGCGTCTTAGGAAAATTTACATTTCAGTTTATTTCCTCGTTTGATGTTATTTAACACCTCCCCCCTTCCCCAGCTTTTGATACTTATTGCTGTGGCCAGTCATGTATTAACACGAATAATTTGCATTACAATTCTGAATCACAATTGCTTATAATTTACTTTATTAGGGGGGGTGGGGTGAGAAGGGCTTCTTTCTACTGTCGACCAGCATAACTTCTTTTTCTCTTGTACTGTTGTTAGCTGGACATGTTATTCTTTCATATTATAGAAATCATTTTTCTAAAGATTTGACAGCAAAAACATGAAAATACTAGTGTCGGTGGGGAAACTGTCATAGGCTACTGTTAATGCTTGTATTTTGATTTATGCTGCTAACCAAGTACATTTGTCTCAGA
>VCCN01003247.1:1814963-1833984 GCA_006491835.1 Architeuthis dux
CCCCCTGCTACGCCACTGAATTATCCACCTTAACCTGTCAAGTTATTTTAAAATGTTGCTAAAATAAAATACTTGAATGAACATCTTATCTGAAAACAAAAAAAAACAAATTAAATTTAGATTCATCCAGTCTTGAAAAACACGTTATAAATCAAACATAGATTTTTATCGGCTAAATTAGGAAAGAATCAGCCAGATGTAGCTGAAAAATGGTTAATTTGGCAATTTCTTGCTTGATTAGGAAGCTTCAGAAATTTCTGGGGCTAGTCGGAAACTTTGATCTTTCTGCACTACTTTATTATACACAGATTTATTCGAACTGGTGTCATCTTGGTTGTTATAGTCACTGTTGTATTTGGTGATGTTCAGAATTTCAAACCGAACCATTTATTTAATGCACTGAGGTAGCTTGTTCTCTATCTTCTGTCTATCTTGTATTAGTTAATTCATGCTTGTGATCCCACTTCTGCTCATTCCACTGAACCAAAGTATATGGATTTCACTGCCTGATCCTGGAATTGAACTCATAACCACCAGGTAAACTGCATACATTTAACCAATGCTTAAATCCACTAGGGTTATACATTGTCCCATAGAATAATCAGGTGGTCGAGGTTTGGAGCCTTAAACCTAATGTTTGTTCATTCCTGATCAAAGGCTCCTATATGGTGTTCAATTCTATGCTGGACTTACTGATGATGTTATCACAGCCTAGAATGAGCACTGATTTGTTCAATCTCCTTATTCTCCATCGTCGTTCTCTATCTATTATTCAGTAGGTTTTTTTATTCAGGGGTTGGTGACACCACCCCTTTAACATCCACACATGATCAGCCATACCTGACTTCATAGTCTCTGCCCAGATTACAGCTTTTTAATGTTCTTCTAGCCTTACCTTTAGAGGGCAGCTGGTCTTGCCTTTATATTCCATGCCACAACTGCAGGGTATGTTGTTTAAGAAGTGTTGCTGCATAGTTCCAACCACCTGTTTATTGCAAATGAAAAACTGCTTATTTCCATTACAAGCCTTAAGTAATAATTCAGTTAAAGGCTTTTAAACAACTTTTTATGCTTTTATTTGCTTTCTTCATTCCGGTATCAAATGTTGAATGCAAAAACGCATTCTCAGTTAGATTTGGTCCATGCCATAATTCATTGATACCGCTTTCTGCTTTTGGTACCTTTTTATAGGGTGTAGTTCTTTGTCATCTAATAATTACACCAATATGGCTTCATGGGCAACCTGACTTTTCTCCTCATTGCTTGATTTATTCTTAGATTTAAAAAATCTAATAAAAGACTTTGATTTCCTAATGCAAAAATAGAATCACATCATCAAAGTAATCTGAAAATCAAGAAAAATAGATTCTAAAATCAAATTAATTTTTAGTTAGGTTATCAATTTGTATCGTTAATGTTTTATTTTTCCTTTTTGTTGAGATTAGTAATACATTTTAGAGACCTTTAAATAAGATTGTTGTTTTTGATTCATGTTGGACTGAATAATGTATTCATCTATCTTGTTAGAAATATCTTCAACAACCTTGCTAAGTGACTGATATCTTCTGTCTGAATGTGTTGGCGTTCTAGTCTGCTTGAAAGAAACCTAAACTTGATAATGAATTGAAAATAAATCTGGCTACTAGCTAATATTTCAGAATAGAAATGCTAATGTAGATGTGCATGGCATCTTATTTTACAGTTGTGAACATAAATCTGTGTGGGTGCAAAGATGTACCGATAAAATGCAGGTTATCTTTGTTCAACCTGATCATCTTGAGAATCATCTTCTAGTAAGTCCTAAATATACTAGCATTACTTAAAATCCTCAATTTCTATGCTGAGAGAAGACTTGGAAATTTGCCTCTTACCAAGTTAAAAAGGTTTTTGTTCAGTTTATGAAACAACTTTAACTTGGCAGTAAAATGATTGAGAATTTTCTTTCAATTTCAAAGGCCAGATTAATTTTTTAACCATTGAATAGAGAAAGAAATTTCTTTTTGGATCTCTTATGCAATTGCATTTTATTATTTACATGAATTTATATTCAATGTCCGATAAATAATTTCATTTACTATAAGAGTTTAATCTTGAACCTTTTTTGCCCTCTGTGAGGAATCCAAACATTTCACCAAATTAAAAAAGAAATTCCCTAGAAAGTAAAAAAAGAAATAGAAGTTGCTTTGCAAAGAATTGTCGAAAGCAACTGATTGTGTTATTTCAACCCTTTCAAGACTAACCTATTAAGGTGTCTTGAATTAAAAGTGTATTTTAAAAAAAGCCCCCAAAATGTGTTCATTTTTATCTGATGGTTAAAGAAAACTATACTTTTATTAAATGAAAACTTGTCCATATTTTGAAAAACCAAAATTCTGATGGAATACATTTCCTGTTAGACATTAATCCGATGAAAATACGGAATTATCAGATCAACTAGCCAGTCCAATCAAGTCATCCGTGGGTTTTCATGCTACAATAATGTTATTGTCTGCAGTTGTAAAAGCAGGGAAAATCTAATTTACTTTATTTCTTGTGATACATGCATCCCAGTAGACTTCTAAAAGAGATCTACGGGACATATATATACCACCAGTCATAGAAACCGCAGGATATGTCCCAGGAGTGTTGAAAGGGTTAAAGTGAATGAAGTATAATTGATTTCTCAATTATGGATGAGGGTACTGAAATCGTAACTAGTTTCCCTTGAATTTTCTTTTGCTTAGGACACTAATTCAAAGAAGCCTAAATCTTTTTTATATAAGAAATTTTAAAACTTGCTCTCCTTTTTTATTTCTTCTTTTTACCGTAGTGTATTATGAATATAAAGAACCAAATGCTTGCTCATATAAGAACCAATTCTTTTTACCTCAGTGTATTAGGAAGAGAAAGAACCAAATGCTTGCTCATATAAGTACCAACTCTTTTTACCTCAGTGTATTACGAATATAAAGAACCAAATGCTTGCTCATATAAGTATCAACTCTTTTTACCTCAGTGTATTACGAATATAAAGAACCAAATGCTTGCTGATATAAGAACCAATTCTTTTTACCTCAGTGTATTACGAATATAAAGAACCAAATGCTTGCTCATATAAGAACCAACTCTTTTTACCTCAGTATATTTTGAATATAAAGAACCAAATACTTGCTCATATAAGTACCAATTCAGATAAATATTTTTATTTCTCAAGACTAATAAACATTATGCTTAGAAAAGCAGTTTTGATATTGTTTCTTAGACGTTGTTATTAATCCCAGATGTAACTCTTTTTGTTTCTCTCCCTCAGGATGAAGAACAAAAGAATAAACTTGCAGCACCGTTGCTACCTGAGGAGGAGCGTACAGCAAACGACGTTAATGTTGCTAGTGGTGGTACTCCTCAAGCAGCAACAAAATTTGGATGGATAAAAGGAGTATTGGTAAGTGGACCTTTCTTCTCCCCCCCCCCTTTATTTTGTGATTCTCTAAAAGAAATATCATTTCTATCTTCCTCGTCTTAAGCCTTGAGGTATCTTCAGATCCTTCATCATATTAGTTCAACTGAAGTTTGGTGCCTGCAGACATTGAGACTGACAGAAAAATCTATGACTAATTAGATAATAAGTAAATATTGTTGGGGTCTATAAAGTAGCTCCTTATCTGTAATAAACCAGGAAACTAGTTAATGATTTCCTGCTGTCAGTAATTGAGGAAATCTTGAAGAGATTAATTGTGCAGCTTTTATGAATAAAAGCAAAATGCATTTTAATTTCATTACTTGATGGTTCAGGATGTAGAATAATCATCTTGTATTTTACATGTTCTGCCGACACGAGAGAGAGAGAGAGAGAGAGAGAGAGACGTCTCGTCATTGGGTTGTACATTTACAGGAGTGAAAATTCTGTGGACGGAAATATAACATTTTGTCCATACCTGAGAAAAGACAACAAAATTCATTATTTTCAACTGAAAATATGGGTTCATTTTATTCCCGTTGATAGCTTTGACTCCAGGCCGATTCGCGGGCCACCAGTGGTATTGAATTCTGTTTTTCTGTTAAAAATTCTAACAAGTTTCTTTACTGAAGAACTGATGGTGATTGTAGCAGTTAAAATCAGATTTCTTCCACCTTCTCCTCCCTCACCCTAACAGGCTGGGGAGCCAAGCTCCCTAGCTGGTTTAACCCATTGCTCCTGGGTGTCGGATCCTAATTGCCCCATAACTGCTGGCTGATTTGAAATCGATGTCCTAAAAAAACCCAGCGTAGCTGATTGGTTGTACATATTCCCCTTGTTTCATTTTCTAGCCCCAGGAATATGATATGGCGTTTTGGTCACATATCAATCTATTCTCTCCCCAAAATGTGCGAACACACACAACCAGAGTGTATTTCATTACAAGGAAGGTGTCAATTGAAATATTTGGGAATTAATGTTTTGGAAGTTTTAAGCTTCTTCAAAGAAAAGCTTTCTTAGCAGTATATATGTGTGAATCTACTGGCCATTAACTGCACGTTGAACTCTGTCAAATGATGCTAAACGTACTTCTTTGTATAGAAGTTTGTCAGTGGATGAAGATAAAATTCTATTTCTCTGACTTGTATACAGAATTCTTAAAGATGCCCAAAATATTGAATTGTCCCCCCCACCACCTCTCCCCCATTGTAAAAACTAAATTTTTCTGTCTAACAGGAAAAGGTGCCAAAAAGTATTTGATGTTCTGTTATACACATCAAATAAGGCAGTTTCCGAAAAACATTGTCCTAAAGAGCACAGATCAGATAAGCACCTTAATTTTGTGGGGTCCAAAGACTGCAATGCAGGAGTATACTTGAGACATGGATTGGCTTCATCATGGCTATTGTTATCTTCAGTCAAAGAAGTAGACGACAACATTCCTCAGAACAGCATTTTTTAGGGTTAGTAGGTAGGTTTAGGATCAGTGTTTCAACTCCCTGAATGTAATTTCCAGTTCAGGTGAAAAATCTCTTGTTACTTGCAATGGGACAATAGATGTAGGTGCAGCAGGCCTACCACATTTAGGTAAAGCATTTCTTTTTGAAAATGAACACGCCTGTCACTCATTTTAAATTTAAAAATTGAAATTGTGATCTGCTTCTTTGCCTTTATTATTGCCAACAAAACTGCCAATAAAAACATAATTTCATCAAGATACTTGATATGACTAAAATATTAAATTTCTTCAATCAATCAATGAACATATCATTACATGGTGTTTTACACATAATTTCTTTGATTTTGTGATGAAAACACCGTTTGTTCACCTGTGAACTAGCTTTGACACTAGTAATTGCCTTTTGATTATCCGCGGTTCAGGGGGGACTACTGTATTCATGTGGGGTCCTAATTTGATTGATCTTTAACGGTATTGTACACACATTAGTTAATCCAGATAACTAAACCTGTAGAGAATATAGCTTTAACATAACTATTTCCATTTGTCCTAACCCCTCGTCAACACACGGGCACACTAAAATAGCTGCTCAAAATCGTGTGGATTTGATTGGTGGTGCAGGAAGTAATGTTTTATTAGTGTTGCAATTTGCATAGCCAATCCTTGGCTTGTGATCCCACAAAGGAAATTACCTCTCTTTTCTGTTAGGTGGCTACTTACCTGAACTCCAGAATATACATTTTTAATCACTCTATTTGCCCCTAGAATTGGCAACATACTTATGTCAATTATCTTCTAAATAGGGCATCTTTTTTTCATATGGGCCTCACCAATCATAATCATTAACTAACCCTGAAAAGATCAACCCTTGTATTATCATTGTTGCCTGATATTATCGCCATTGTCTTTATTACTTAAAATTGTAACACTGATGAATTGGTCCCTTGGTTTGTGTCTGGCAGCATTCGTGCTTGTTTTTTTAAACTTCAGACTTTTTTTAGTGAGAAGTAACTTATTCATTGATCACCCCCAACATGGCATGCTGCCAAAAGACGTTGGTCTATTGAGTGACTAAGCAGACCTGTTAATTTTATGACTACTATTTATCTTTATTTGTAATACTCCATCTAATAGAAATGAATATTAAAAAGAATGGGGATTTGTTTAGTATCTGCTAGTTGGGCTTTCAAATTCTTTCTTATAATGAAAGTGCCTTTATTTAAAAGATGTTTAAAGGCATGTGTAAGTTTAATAAAATCGATGTCATTGCAGCTGACCCCATGACTATTACATAATTAATCACTGCTACCCACAACACTGGTTTATTGTTGGGTTTAGGTTACTCATGTGTTCTGACATTTACAGTACCTGTTAAGTTTTTGAACAAACAGCCATTTTACTTCTAATTGCTTGGGTTTGATAGTTAAAACCAGGAACATTACGCAAAATGAACCAGTTTTTGCAATCAACATAACAAGGCATGCATTTAGTCACATTTTGTGGTTCTGAATGCTAAATTTCTTGAAAATGTTTTATTTTAAAGAATTAAATTGTTAAATGAAAAAAAGGCAAGTCTTTTGCTTCTATCCTTCTAAAATCTTGTTCAGAATTTTTCAATGAGATTAAAACAAGTGAACTCACATTGCTATATGGAAGAGTTGCCAAACTAGTAAGTTAGTTTTGATCCCCCTGCTCAGAATCCATAATGGCCCCTGCAATCTCAGGGATTGAAAACAGATTTTGTGCTTGTTCAAATACTTATGAGCAGTACCCTATAAAAAGTAATGCACATAAGTATTTGAACAAACAATTTTAAGAACAGATTCATTGTGCTGAATATTCTACTGTATGAAATGTTTCATTCTGGTAATGTCTATTTAATGTCTCATGCAGTCATTTGATCAATTTAGGATTTTGTATCTTTTTGGAAGATTTGCTCTGCATCTTTTTTCCCCTTGACTTAATGCCTAAATCTTTGACTATATCTGTCTTCAATTAAAGTTGACCATCTTTTTCTTGTCTAGGTACGATGTCTGCTCAACATATGGGGTGTGATGCTCTTCTTGCGGCTGTCCTGGGTGGTTGGACAAGCCGGAATAGCATTGGCAACTGCAGTGGTCTTGCTCTCTGCAGTTGTGACCGTCATCACAACCTTGTCCATGTCGGCCATTTGTACCAATGGCGAAGTCAAAGGAGGTAATCCTGTTTTTGTCTTTTCACTTTTCCTTTCTATTACATTGAGATATACAAGTTTATTTAGATAATCAACAAGTAAAAAAACATTCCACCTCATAGTTACACTATGGAAAATGTAAGTCATATACAGGTATATGTATCTCAAAAAACCTCAAGATACAAAGACACTTTATTTTTGAAAATAACATTAAATCCAAAACTGGTTGTTTCTTATTCACAAGGTTTATCTCTTTCTGGAAAACGGCTAACAATTGCATTTCTTCATATTCTGTTGTAACTGGGGGAGGTGGGATTTTTGGTGGGCGATAACAACACAATTTTTCACATAAAAGCTCCTAAAGTTTGTGGAAATGGATTTAGGTTTGCAAGTTTAGTATTTTATAAGAGGTAAATATCTCACCCTTGCTACTTTAAACAGAAAATCTGCCCAGAACCTAATAATTCAGGTACCAAAAAAGTGCTGTTTTTTTATCTTTTGAGGTACGCAGAAAACTTGTCTATATAAGATTATAATTTTCAGTATCCTGTACTAACTAAAAACCTACTTATTTTTAACATAAACAAAAATATACTCCCAACAGATATATCATATAAGAAATAACCAACAGCACAGTGCTACATCAGCAGTTCTTCTAAAATCTGGTTTCCATAAGAAGCTGCTTTTGGGCGATCGTTATGACAACTTCAAAGTGATCCCTCAACTCATTGTACTTGGATACTTCATAGTCCGCTGAGTTTCTGCCCACTGGAATCACCTCAAGTTGGCCTGCTATGATATCTTCCAATTTTAAATGGGTATCATCTGGCGGTAGATGCTCAAGTGTAGCTTGTAATCTGGTCCCAGAGCCAGCCTTTGCCTTTAAGGACCTCATTAAGATGCTGTCTACAGGGCCATTTGCATCAACTAGGAATCTTCTGAGGACCTTCGCAACATACAGAAGCATTGACTTCTTCCCTGTATACACTACTCCATACCATTTACCCACTATCTGTTCTTCTCGGGTTGAGTACTCAAGGCTCTTCCATACTTTCATGAGCTGTGATATTTGCACTTTCAGATTCACCAGTTCATGTGCCATATCTAAACAACCTCCAATTTCTGTTTTGAGGTATATGTAGTGCTAGTTTTGTAGTTTCAATATAAGTTTGCATTTTATTTAGTTTTAGTGAGACAATTTAGTGCAATGAAAAGCCAAATGGGATCTAGGAGTAATAGTTTTGAAATTATGGGTGAATATGTCCGTGTATCTTTTGAGGTATGTATTGGGGGGAAAAAAAGAAGAAAAACCTCAACTATTACTAAAAGTATGATTTCTTGTTTTATAACATTTAAACCACCTGGGAAGACTTTCTTAGTAGGTAGGGGCATACAATAAAACAACAAAAAGCAGAAGAAATCTTTCCCCTCAAATTTTATGCAAAAAGGAAATTTTGCATATCTTTTGAGGTATGTATACCTGTACTCTGGTTCAGTTGAAGCAGACAAGTGACGTTAAGTTTAAGTGCCCAAGTTTCCACCACCAGATTGTCATATCTAGTAACCTGCCTAGCAGTCATGAGTTCAATCCCAGGTAGTGCAAAAGTCATATACTCTGGTTCAGTAGAAGAGGCAGACAAGTGACATCGCAAAGACAAAGTAAATGACATTTAACCCTGTGGGTTGAATAAAGGTTCGCTTTGAAATTCCCAGAAGGGTACAATGGCCGAACCGTTGTGACTATAACAACCAAGAAGAGGACACTAGTCCAAGTGTACCGTGATGCACCCGTGTGGTGCACTGCCAAAATACTGTTGTGGAAACTCTGGTACCTGACGAGATTGCAGTCGTTGGTTCTTGCCTGGGTCTGCCAGATTTTCGGGTGACAACTGAAAATGAGAAGGTGGGTCACATCGAAAGATAACGAGGCAATGCGAAAAATAGGTGTTCTAGGAATTCGATTTATTTGCAGTTTTTATAAACTGCCCAATAAAATGTGAATACACAAAGCGAATTACTGTTTTCTACATCTACCCCTCGCACACCCGTTCTATCTTCGGTTACATCTCTTCTTCATCCCGTTGTCAACTGCTGCTACTCATTGTAGTAGCAAACAGCTGTACGGTCCAAGACCTTCCACCCACGTGGTCAATGGCTCACTCCCTTCAAAATCCCCCCAAAATTGCAAAGTTTCGTTTTGCTCCCGCTCAGCCAATCAACTCACAGTGAATCTACACATTGTCTCAAGCTCAGCCACCCCCGGATGACCTATATTTGGGGAAGATCTTTCTAAGCCAGATTTCCTATAATCACTTTTGCACTACGATGCCTATTAACTACCCCCCTACCAAACCGCTCTGCTACACCAAGTAAGTTGGTGTATAACAAAGATAATTCCTCATTTCAGAAATTCAGACATATTAACTGATATCTACCCCCGTGAATTGAATAAAGATTTGAATTCTCATCTCAGAAATTAAGACACAAATAAAGACATAAATAAAAAGATTGAATTCATTTATAATGATTTCATAAAAGTAGTTGTTTCTCTTTAAACACCTAAGCTTCCAACTTGTATGATTTCTTTATTCTTTGACTGATGTTTCACAACTGGATCTTTTAGCCATTGACTGTTTCTCATTATCCTTTCAGTTTTTCTATTATTTTTCATCTCAACATTTATAAAATATCCCAGTCTCATTTAACAAGAATAAATTAATATAAGTATTTACTAAGCTTAGTTTAGTGTCACAGGGCCACAGTATGAGACCCCCATTGAAGATTGAACTCTCATCACTAACAGTGATCTGAAAGACTAACTTGCTAACCATACCCCTATGGCAGATACCCAGAGATAAAAGGTTAATGGGTGAATAATTGATTATATATAATAGAGAAATAAGTTTAAAAATTCATTAGGGACAGCCTTTTCACAAAGTCTTTGTATTTGTTCCAAGTCTTTCTTTGTATATGGCCAACTTTGAATATTTGTTTTCTCTTGAGAACTTTTAACATTTAAGCAAAAATATTCTAATGTAGTACCGTCACTTCATTAGCCTTTCAGCTAAGGGGGTGGGGGACTACATAATGTAATTAAACTGCCTTTTCGATGCTCTCAATGACCTTTCTGTAGATAGAATATTCATGAAATGTGATCTAATCAACAAAAACATCTGGCCATTGTTTTTACACTTTTAATTTGTTTCAAGCCTGAGAAACAATGCTGATCTTATTTTTCACAATAATTTTTGTGTATATTTAGGTATTTATTTTTTGAAATAACAATTCTAAATGCCTTTTAATCACTGTTACCCACAACACTGGTTTATTGCTGGGTTTGTTATTCATGTGTTCTGACATTTATATGTATCTATGTACTATCTCTGTATCCAGACTTCGCCCAGCCCTAACCGTTCATAGTAAAAACTTGAAATTCTGCATACACACTCCCCTTGATGAACATGGAAAATCTTTTTTTTCTTTTCTTTTTTTAAAAATCCCCCCCACCTAAATAGGTTTTTCGAGGGTGGTTCAATATGCAATGTAAGTCTATGCTAAATTGGTCACTAGTTTGTGCAGCTTGTTTTTTTGTTTTTTTAAATTCAGACCATTTTTTTTTTTTATGATCACAGCCCAACAAAAGCCAAGAGAAGTAACTTATTCATTAATCACCCCTTTTTCCAACATTTTAATTGCTCACCCCAACACAGTATATATGTGTGGTAGGGATTCATAATTTCCCTTGTAATGCTAGTTTCAGTTATGTAAAAGATAGACTATTTGGTGGACTGTTAAATGATAGTTGAAATTACATGTTAGTAAAAGAATTTGATGGTAAGAAGATTAATTAGCCTTGATTTTTCAGAAATGTCTACAGGTTAAATTAGGGTTCAGGGTTGTTGTTTAAAAAAAAACAAAAAAATAACAGAACAGTTATGTAACATGAAATATTTCTAATCTTTCTCTTCCTCATCTTCAGGTGGCGCTTACTATCTGATTTCCAGAAGTCTTGGACCTGAGTTTGGTGGTGCCATTGGCATCGTTTTCTCTGTTGCTAATGCAGTTGCCATAGCTATGTATGTAGTGGGATTTGCTGAAACCGTCAGAGATTTATTGAAAGTAAGTATGAATCCCTATTGGCTTTTGGTCTATTCTCCTTTGAATGAATTTTAATTTTCGAATGCAATCATTTATTTGCAAGCAAAACCTGTTCAGGCTTTACAATTTTCAAGTTTTGCATAATTCATACTGGAATTATTAGTTTTTGACATTAAAATGTTGAGCCAAAATTTAAGGACAAATTTTTAAATCTGTCAGGATTCATTAACCCTTTTACTGGTCGATTTCTTACAACTATACAGTACCACTCAGTGAATCTTTTCACAAATAAACTAAAAAATTACAATAATGTAACAATTATTCCTCTTAAAATCAAATAACATTTTTTTGGTTTAACTGTTTATTAACCACATCTGTGGTTGCAATAAAGACTTCAGCAGGTGTATGAATTGTGAGTTTGTCTTATTTTTCATACATTTCTACTGCGAATTTGTTTCATTTGTGATACTTATCAAAGCACTCATTGCGACACAACCCAACTCTGCATTCCTGACACCATGTACTAATTCTGGTGCATTTAGTCATATTTTGTGGTTCTGGATGCTAAATTTCTGGAAAATGTTTTTTAATAGAATTAAATTGTTAAATGAAAAGAAAGCAAGTTTTTTGTTTCTATCCTTCTAAAATCTTGTTCAGAATTTTTTAAGGAGATTAAAAAAGTGAACTCACATTGCTATATGGAAGAGTTGCCAAACTAGTAGTAAGTTAAATTTTGTTCCCCTGCTCAAAATCCATAATGGCCCCTGCAATCTCTGGGAATAAAAACAGATTTTGTGCTTGTTCAAATAATTATGAGCAGTATTTTTGTTATGTATAATTTATCATTGATAAAAAAGTATTGCTCATAATTGTTTGAACAAGCACAAAATCCGTTTTTATTTCCGGAGATTGTAGGGGCCATTATGGATTTTTAGCAGGGGGAGATCAAAATTAAATTATTAGTTTGGTAACTCTTCCATATAGCAATATGAGTTCACTTTTTTCCTTAAAAAATTCTGAAAAGATTTTAGAAGGGTAGAAACAAAAAACTTGCTTTCTTTTCATTTAACAATTTAATTCTATTAAATAACATTTTCCAGAAATTTATCATCAGAACCAAAAAACATGACTAAAAGCATCCCTTGTTATATTGACTGCGAAAAATGTGGTTCTTCTTGCGTAATGTTCCTGTTTTTAATTCTCAAAACCAGGAGATGAGAAGCAAAATGTGTGTCTGTTCAAATACTTATGACAGGTACTGTATGTACAGATGTAGATATTTGTATAATTTTTTTTCATTAAGTTTGGCTTAAAATGTTTTTCCTAAGTGTATTGCACGAATGACTTGTCATCTACGATGGAAATTTTGAATCTGTTTATGCCATTCTCAATCATAGATGGAACTTGTTAGAAACTGTTAACATGTTTTTTTTAAGTTTGGCTATCTATCTATTTATCACGCATACAGACTGCACCAATGGAGTTAGAGGGCTGAAAATTTAAACCTTTACTCTTTATTATGTCTAGAAAAAAATGAAAATTCCTCCCCAAAATTAAGTTTTTAGTGGGGGTTCAATTTGCAATGTAAGTTTATAGTAAATTGGTCTCTTAGTTTGTGTCTGGCAGCAGTCATGCTTGATTTTTAAAAATTCAGACTTTTTTAATGATCACTGCCCAACAAAATGCGAGAGAAGTAACTCATTCATGCTGCCAAAAAGACGTTGGTCAGTTTCTATTGAGTGACTGACTAGACCTATTTTACTGATACTATTGTTCGGACTGAGATCCTCATCTTGGTTGTCATTTCCACAACGTTTCGGCCGATGTACCCTCCGGCCTTCTTCAGGTGTCAAGTTTTGTTGTGGAAATGACAACCAAGATGAGGATCTCAGTCCGAACAATAGTATCAGTAATACTAACACCTCATCTCAGAAATACCGAACTCAGTTAGACCTATTTTATTCTTGAATTAAGTCTGTCTGGTTTAAATGAAACCTTTTTCTTATTCCACGGACGGCAAATAAGAGTCATTTTTTAACTCGCCCTATGAACCCTATTTGCATTTCTTTTTCTCTTTATATAGGAATTTTTTTTAAAAAAAAGCTATGTGCTCAATATGATCGTTTTCCCATGATAGCATTTGTAGCATAACGGGCGATCAAACTTCTTCTTCTCTGGTCGCCGTGAGGGAAAGAGATGTTGAGGGAGAAAGAAATAGAGATGATAATATTCAGAGAAAGTCAGGGTGAGATAGAAAGAGACAGAGACGATCATTTCCGCTGTGGGCTGCGATGATGATGATGTCTCTCTGTCCGGGTCTGCTGACGGGAGCCAAATTTCTCTGTGGAGGGAAAATCATTCCGGACAAAAAAAACACGTGTGTGGAGAGAAAAGACGACAAAATCCACGGATCTTCAACTTTCAATCTGAGGTTTTATTTCCGCACTACGCAGGTCAATTTCTGGGCTGGTACGGAAATTCTGTTGCATGTTGTTGTCTAAAAGAATTGGTCACTTTTCAGGGCTGCTACTACTACGGATTCAAATTTCCCACTGGTCACTGCTTCTAATAGGCTTTCACCCCCACACTGATGGGCAGGGACGCTGTCTAAGCCCTCGACCCCCAACTGCCTCCCAACCCCAACTGCTTCCCTTCTGTTTCTATCTAGCCTTTATACCTGCTGATGGTCATATGCTCCTCCCTCTTTTCAAATCCTCAACATTTTTTTTTTTCGGTAACCCGATCCTCTAGTTTGGTCACGTAGCAGTTTAACACAAATTCAACTCTGGCTAGCAATGGCTACCGGAACATGATCTGGGTCTATTTCGTTACACATTCAAGTTCTTCTATGAGCATTATCGGTTAGTGGATATCTTGATTGAATCCTTTGGGACAGTTGTCTCCTGAGTCAGGCTTTAATTTATTTATATATTTATTTATAAACATAAGAAACGTGTTATCCTGAACATTCCTGATCTTATTGATTTTTTTGTTTGTTTGTTTGTTTGATGCTCCTTTTCCAAATCGCATCTGGTTCATCATTTATTTGTCTGCTTCCCAACCAGGATGTATCCAGGCTGGAAACTCTGCTCCTCCTATTCATTAACTCAGTTGTTTCCAACATCTTCAAACTGCTTCTATTTTTAGCCGTTTGCTCTTTGTCTTGTGGCCGTTTCTTTGCCATTTAGAATACGATTTGGAATGAGTAATTGAAACAGGTCTGGTTAGTCACTCAATGGAAACCGTCATGTGACCAACGTCTTTTGGTAGCATGCCGTGATCAATTAAAAAAAATTGGAGTAAAGGCAGATCAATAAGTTACTTCTCTAGCCTTTGTTAGATCACTAAAATATCCGAATTATAAATATAAAAAAAACTAGCGTGCACGCTGCTGGACCCAAACTAAGGGACCAGTTTAGTATAAACTTACATTGTAAATTGACCACACACACACACACACACACACACAAAAAAATTATTTTGGGGGGAATTTTCAAAAACTGAAAGAAAAAAACTTTTTTCTCTAGATATAATAAGCAGTTAATATTTAGATATTCAGCCTTGTATCTCCATTGGTATGGCCCATACATGTGACAGATAGCCAGCCAGCCAGAATCACTTAAAAACTGAAGAAACCTACGTTGAACCAATTTTGGTTGATGGTTTCTAACAAGCATGTAAATTAGAATTACAAGGGTAGAATCTACTTCCACTCGATCAGGGGTATGTGCTATGGTTCATTTGGTAAGGAAATTGAGTCTTTGTTGGTGTAGGCATGGTTGGTTAGAGCCTTCAAGCCAGCAACTATTCCCTAAGCATCCTTCATACTTACTGCAGTGTGTTTGTAATGAATGAATGAATGGCTTGGCTTCGCAAACAAAGATTTTTGGCAGGTATTCTGCAGCATAGACGGTGGGGTCTGTGTGCTGAATAACCCTTCAGCATGCGCCCTGTTGGCTGGGGCATAGAATATGCCGACTGAATCCTCTGCAGAGGGGTAAGACCCCCCCCCCCCCAAACAGGTGCCACCAAAGTCGCAAGACTTTAATTTAAAAAAATAACTGTTTACCAAAGTTGCAAGACACTATTTGGGGGATTATAAACTGATTTCAGCATTAAATGACCTATCAAGGGTTGATATGCCACTAAACAAATCAATCAATCAAAATGCTTCAGCATGAGCTGTGAAATTTTAAGGTGAAGTGCGACTTGCCCAGGACCAACCCCACCCTTTAAACCTATGGTCCACCAGAGTTGGAATACAATTATGGTGCAATCCTTTGTCACTTTTGGATGCACTGATTGTGATATCAGATTATTTAATCCATTTCTAATTAGAATTGCAGTATTGAAATAATCAGATTTTTACACTAAAAACAAGGAAATTTAGATGTCTTAATTATAATCTCTGGAATACATTACAATCCACATATATAAGATGCAACATGTATTCATTTTTTATATATATATATATATATGAGAGAGGGGGGGAATAAGAGGATAGTTGAATTCCACAAGAACAGTCCAATAAATTTCATGAAAAAGGTAAAAAGTAAGGAAAAACCACAGTTGTTGGAAGTTTTTAGGTGTTTTATAATATCCAATATTATATGGAATAAGATGTTAGGTTCACATCTTCAACCCATTTCTGATCTTTTCTTCAAGAAGTCTCTCGTGTGTGTGTATATATATATATATTGTCACATCCACAGACAGCGCTGTTTCGTCGTTTTTACGACTCATCAGTGTGGCTACTGACTATATGTGCCTTGGTGCCCCGAGCGAGGATTGAAACCGGACGTCTGGGTCCGTCGTCCGATCTCTTACCGTTGCCCCAGTTACCGCGGCGGTTGTAGATCATTATTTTAGGCATATAAACACATATGTCTTTGTTTACAAAGAGTGCTATATAAATAAATATATGTATGTGTGTGTGTGTGTGTGTGACACTTTTCAATGAATGCACAGATACTAAACTCTGATCCTGGGCAAAAGTGCCAATTCATGCTTGAATAATCCCATCATTTTTTACTGGTACTATGCTAGTTGTGTAATAAGGCAGCAAAAGTAACTGGACTCGTTTAGCAAGCTTGCAGTGACATTATAGAAATCTTGGTCGGTAGAGAATGTATGAGTTTAAGGGATGTTGTAGATCCTCAAGATTTTATCATCTGCTTCACAGATTAAAGAGCTCATTGAATGAGTTTCCAAATCCAATGACTAAGTTATTGATATTTGTGTTAAAAGTTACAAAACTAAACATTACAGAAGTATTTTTAACCTTTGATTGAAATAACTTATCATTCTTTTAGCTAAGTTTCTAGAACCAAAACTTTCTAACATAAGATGAAACCAGAGAATCTAGAAAGCCTAACTTTTTATATATGACCTTTTTTAGCATTGAAATCTTAAAGAGTAACATCTTCTCAGAATAGAGTATAATACCTTATTTAGTCAGTTGACAGTAATTTAACTCTTTCAATGCAAATTTATGATGTGAATTGCCTGGACGGCTTTGTTAAACAACTTTAGTAGACACTGTTTATTTATATGCGATCACTTCAATAGATCAAAAGCGTTGTCGTTTGCAAGGAACTTGCACGTCTTAGTTGTTCAGTTTGACATTTGCCCCGTGTGGAACCTGTTTTGTCTGGGTGACTCTGGACAGATCGTGACACTCTCACTGATATTTCATTAACTATAGGTTAGAAAAATACTTTTTTGACATTTGAAACAGAACAGGTCTTTCTCTTATAAGATCTTCCATTGGCTAGTCTTACTTTACAATAATATAAATACATTACAATAATATAAATACAATATAATTACTCTGGAATATAAGAGAATGCTGAAAAATTCTTCCAAGATGTTTTCACATGAACTTTTAACACAAAATACTGATTCTTGACTATATGACCGACATAGATTTGTGTTGTTTTTCTAATATCCTTTCATGTTACATAACAATTGTTATTTTCTGGTGGTGAATTTGATATCAGTTTCAAAGTGATCATTTATTTTTTGAGTCTTTTTCTGATCAAATACACATTTACTAGTAATCTGCCCAGCCTTGGAAAGTCTAAGAACTCCCTTGGTGGGTCATTTAGTGCCAGATTCATTAGAGGGATCCCATGTCCCCGTGACTAGAGACTTGAGGGGGGAGAATCACAAATCCCTGTCACTGAGACAAATGCCACAAGGACCGGGATAAAGGGGGCAGGGGTGGAGATCCCCAAAACTTCTCAGGACGAATCCTGATCATGCTAAAGGTGATCGCCTCCCGACCAGCTGGTCAAGATATCCTGTGCAACTTCTCCCAGGACAATACCCGATCATGCCACTAGGACCCCCGAAGGGCCGTGGTTCTCTGAACTTCGAGACCATGGCGATTTTGAAGAACAGATACTCCACTTTGATCCTAGCCAGAGCCAAGATATCCTGCGCAACTTCTCCCAGGACAATATCCGAGCATGCCACAAGAACCCTGAAGGCCGTGGTTCTCTGAACTTCAAGGCCACGTCCTACCGGCAAACTTTTCTATCTCATCTTTCCATCTTGTGTCTGGCCTTTTCCTACTGTGTTTACTGTCCCATGGGCACCAGTCGGTTAGTCTTTCCCCCCATCTGTTGTCATCTCTTCTTGCTAGGTGACCAGCCCATCTCCATTTTTGCTTAATTATTTGTATAATATATTTCACTCTAGTCCTCTCTCTGATCCATGTCGATCTTTTTCTATCTCTTAGAGTTATCACTATCATTGCTCTTTCCATGTCTCTCTCTGCTATTCTGATTTGATTTTCAGCTCGTTTTGTTAATTTCCATGTTTCGCATCCGTATGTCATGGCTGGTATTATACAACCGTTGTATACTTTACGTTTTAAGCACATTGGCAAGGTGCTCTTCAAATGTCTCTATTCATACCAAATGTTTTCCAACCTATCGTTATGCATTGTTTTATTTTGCAGTATAGGAACAAATTATTAGTTAAATAAAAAATATAATTTGCCTTTAGTTTTAGTCAAAATACTAGCCACTTAGTATTTTTTAACACCTTCAGATGCTTTGGGGTGGTGTAGTGGCTACTAGCAAGGAAAACAGAATCAGCAAACCGAATTTGAGATTCATCCAAGGCTGCTTACATTCACTAATTCCCTTGGGAAAAGCATGAATCCACTTCTCCCCACCAGCTGTGGGTAAATAGCAAGGCAGTTGGAGCCCTTTAGCTCTGAAAGGCAGCCCGTCTTGGGCATGGGGCTAGCAACACCACCCTGTTAAAACCTACTTGCTACTGAAACAACAATGTGGCCCCTATGTACCACCAGGGGAAAAAGAAATTCTCTTACTTTAAGATAGCTTAAACCAAGAATGTTGTCACTAAATTATCTTCTGTTTTCATTAAAGATGTTATCACTTTTTCTTATTTTCAGTTTTGTTGTTAATTTTTAATTACAGGCTAATAATGCCCTGCTGATTGATGAAATCAATGATATCAGAGTGATTGGTGTAATAACCATTACTCTCCTACTTGGTATAGCCATTATAGGAATGGAATGGGAAGCCAGGGTAAGTACTCTTATCTTTTGTTCATTTGAACCTTATTCATATTCTAAGCTCTACTTCTAATGTTGTTCTGTAATTTTAATAATCAAATTTCTCTGATAGCCATGAAACTACATATGCATACCCTCTAATATTTGTATGTAGAGGATTATTTAGAATAATCCTCTGCCATGAAAAGTTGGTTGACTTATGATTATATATAACAAACAAATACATACAATGAGTAGATCATTTTTGTGCTGCTAAGAAGCCAATTGAAATTCCTGTCTTGTTAACGAGTTTTAAGCTCTCACCGG